>VDFB02353493.1:261751217-261982858 GCA_007258455.2 Sequoia sempervirens
TTACATCACTGTATTTCTGTAGTTTCATCAGATTGTGGTGTTATCTCTTGGCCCTCTTATTGGCCTTCATTGTAAAGGAGACTTTGTTTTGAGACTCAATATATAAGTGATATATTGTTGCTGGGTTTTTCTCCCTCAGGAGGAGGGTTTTCCCAGGGTATCTGCTGTGTTGTGTGTTTATTTTTGAATTAATTTCTGTGCACTTAATCTGATATTAAAATTTAACATTATGAAACATCTTATTGTGGTGATCGGTTTTGAACTTGGGTCACATACCTTCATGTATCTCCATTACTTATATATCTCAATATCTTGGATAATTTTCATTAGTTTTATTCCAAGTCACAAAATTTTGCAGTAGTCCATAGTTACAAACTTACAAACTCGCCAAGTATTCACCTAAATTGCAAATTAACTCACCTAGCTGAGTTTTGTTGAGTTTTTGGCAAATTTTGATTCTCCGAGTATCAATAGGCACTCCCAAGTTAATGCATTATAGTATATTTTTTAATTTCCCAAGTTTTGCCAAGTTATGAGTTTTGAAACTGTGTAGAACTACTCTCCTCATCTATAATGAAATGATTTTGGCATTGGTCCTGTTTTTTTCCTCCCTGTAAACATCCCAGGTCCTTCAGAATGCTGTTGTTGCAGGCTGTTTTACTTTTCACTTTCCGTGCCAAGTCTGCAGTAAACGTCTTCTAAGAGTTTTAGAAAAGAAAAAGAAAACAGAGGAGCATAATACAACTTGTTGACTTGACAGAAATTATGGGCAACAGTGAGGGATTTTGAAATCCTCCTATTTCAGAAAAAACTTGTTACGGGTTGGGTTACCTAAAAGCTACAGAAAACCTGAATTTAAGTTACTTTGTGGGAATTGAATTGCTTAAAGAAATTTTTTTTGACAGCTCAAATAAAATAAATTAGGTTTTCTTTTAATCCAGAGATTTGATTGGAATTGTGAATAAGAATAATATTTTATTTTCTTTGAGGCCTTTTTGTTTCTGCTATGAAAAAATGACAACTTTCAAAAAAAAAGTGAAGAATGTCCAGATCATTACGACCTGTGCAAGATTTGAATTAATTATTTAACGGTTTAACCAACAACGAGTAAAAAGAGTAGAAAACTTTAGGCAATGAAGACAGACAATCAATCTCCCTTAATTATCCTCAACAGATAGCATTGCTCAAATGTAAATGATTAATAAAGGAAATCATGGGGTGAACAGCATTCCAAGATTATGAATGAAAATTAAAACAGCAGTACACCTAATTAACATTCAAGTTCAAACTAGAAAAGATTACAACAAAAAAAATCACAACCATTCTAAGAGAATAAATTGCAGAAGAAAAAAGTGGTCACTTGTATTAACTTTTCTCAATAATGCTCCATAGAAATCTCGTCCCTTTTGCTTACTAGACCCATCTAATTAGAATGTTTTAGGCCAGAGCTTCCCATGGAAGAGGAAACAAAAGAGTTTATCAATGACTCTTTCCATTCCACAGAAAAGGACAAAGTCACAGTGGGTAACAGAATGAGAAGGAATGCTTCTTGTATGTGTTGGACTGCCTTGATGTATGCTTCTAGCCAGTTGTAAACAATTTGACCCAACACTCCTTTGAGGCATATGCTTGGAAAGGTGTATATGGTACAATGCACAAGGTGCTCTTTCCCATAGTTACAGAACTCACAGAGTACTTGCAAGTCTTTTTCAGAGCCAAGAAATTCACACCTGAACTTGTAGGCAGGTCTGTGCAAGTTCCTGTTGCAGATTTGCTGTAAGTACCCGCGAGTACTTGGCTGATGCAACATGGACTTGTTGGGATGTGGAAAAACACTCAAAGAATGCATCTGAAACCCTGCAAAATGCCTCTGCTTTGCTTTTAAGGAATTTAAATATTTTTTAATTTGCCAAGTCTTTTACCAAGTATTTGCTGAGTTACTGAGTCTGAGTCAAATTTGGGTCTTCCAAGTTTTGGTGAGTTGCCAGTTTTTGAACTATTTCTTCCCTATACCACCTGTTCCTAATGGGTCTGTCACCCTCCACCTTGTTTTGCAAAGGACCTGTTGGTGTATGTTTTATCATCCACCGAACACACAAAATAAAATGTCCAAAGACACTTTATAGTCTCTTGAAAAACCACCATGTATGCTAAGATTGCGAGAAGATCATATGGTGATTCCAAGGTTTCTTTTGTCAGGTCTTGATGTGTGGATAAGCTCAATGGGCGTTGTGATATGCTGGTAATACACAAAGGGACTTACGCTAGGCTTGTTTAATTCACAAGTTAGGACTTAGACAGATTTATCATTAAGTACTCTTTCTTTTTGGGATTATCTATTTGGGATTTCAAAAAAAGTGCAAAAGGATAAGGGCTAGAAGTTCTAATCTACTCCTAAGAATTCAAGAGACGGTAAAGATTAGGTGAAACTGGTAACCATGCTTTGCTTCGCCTCCCTAGGACAACTACACAAAGTGGGTGCAATCTTCAAGGGGTGTGATTATAGTTTTCATGTCTTGAACAATACTTATCCAGATTGAAGTTAAGCATCCACAATCATAAGCTTAGGCTAACTTTATGCATTGAATAAAAATCATCTATTCAAAGAAAGTATGAGCTAAGTTTCACCAATCAATACTATCAGATCTTTCATTCATTTAACAAACATTCAAATCAAATTCTATCTTAATTTTAATCTAATGTTGAAGGAGATATGCAACCTTGCAAACCACTTGACAAGAAAAGGGATTCAAAGCAAATCATGCATAAGAGCTTTTATTATTGGAAGTAGCTATACGCAACAATCTCATACTACTCTCTTCACACTTTACAAATGAGGGGCAAGCTCAATTGATAGGCTCCCCAATTACAGTTCAATGGCCAAGATTGATTTAGGATCAATGGCCGAGATTAAAATAAAACCCTAATTAGGGTTGGTCACAACTAACTCCTTTCTCGACCAATAAGAAAATTACATTTAGGGACACTTGTCCTGCTAAATATGAACCGACAATAAAATAGAAAGTTGTTGCATGGTGGAGTGTCAGGTTCATTGAATCTAGACATGTTGACTTGGAACAACCTGATTGATCGGGGCGCCACTTCAGTAGGTTGGATGTCCTCCTTGGCCACTTTGTTCGTTTTTCCATGTTCTTGCCTTAGAATATTTTCCTTGCCGATGACTCTGTCCTTTGCACTTGTTAGCTTTGATCTTGGCTTCCTTTGGAGATTTTGATTTCTTCTTCTTTCCTACTTGAATTGAATTGATGTTATTCCTTTGGATTTCCTCTCCGAATTCTCCAATTTGTGTAAAAAAATGGAAATTTGTTTGGAATACTCTTCTTGTCACCATTTGATTCTAATTGGAAGCTTGTCTTTAATTCTTCAGGAGATGAAATCCTTCAAGAAGTTGCCTTGATTGTAGAGGAAATCCCCCAAGATGTCTGAAATTCGACTTATCTTTGTTGATGCCTTGAAATTCTTTCAAGTTCCTTGAATTTGGAGAAGAATTCCTTTGTGCTATCGCCACAATGGAGGAAATTGGAATTTTCTCTGTGAAGTATTTCCCATACTTAGCCAAATTTTGGCTATTCAAGTTCATTTTGTAACACCTTCATGTGGACCATTCAACACTTAGCCAAGATTTTGGCCATCTCCATGCTCGAATGAACTTTGCCTCGAATTTGCCTTCAATTCTGAATTTGGCTTGTGCTAAGTAAGGGCAGACTCCATCCTTGGACCAGGATTTTATTTGCTTCCTCTTTATTCTTCCTGTTTTCTTTCCAACACTTATTCAATTTTCTCATCTTCTCCTTAGCTGGGCGGACTTTGTTGTTACTTAGGCATTTTTGTTGGCAGACTTAGCTTTCCTTATGCCATGTATTCTTTGGTGTCTTGGACATCTTTCCAGCTGGGCGGACTTTTTGTTCCTCTTGCCATGATACATCTTCTCTAGGCGGACTTTATGAGGGCTGAGACATTTCATCTCCCATCTCTCTTCAAGGCGGACTTTGTTTCTTTCATGCCAAGGTCGGACTTTACTTGGACATTTTCTTCTCTAGGCCTAGGTCGGACTTTACTCTTCTTGTGCCAAGTCAGACTTTATAAAGGTTTGGACATTCTTCCTTGAGCTAAGTCGGACTTTATCATGCTTGTGCCATTCCTTAGTTGAGCAAAGTCGGACGTTGCCTTATCTTTGCCATTTTTCCCTTAGTGCCAAGGTAGGACTTTCCTGTTGTCTAGACATTTTTTTTTTTTCTAAGTGCCAAGGTAGGACTTTGTGAACACTTTGACAAGTGCATTGGTGAACTTCTTGATTGTCTTATCATTCCTAGGGCGGACTTTGTTGTTGTCTTGACATTTTCATCTCCCTTCATGGCGGACTTCACTAACACTTGGGCATTTCCCAAGGGCGAACTTCATAAATGTTTTTCCATGTTGCTTCCAAGATAGGGCAGACTTCAAAGTGAGCTTTCCACATGCATGGCGAACTTCTTAGTGCCTTTTCCATTCTCATTTCTCCTTTAACATGGTGGACATCATGAATGTTGGGCTGGGCGGACTTTGGTGATGCCTTGCCAAGAGGTAGGTAGACTTTCCTTAATGCTTTCCATTCCTTATTTTCATTATGGCGGACTTTGCTCTAGTTTGGACAAGTGCAAGAGCGGACTTTGGAGTTTTCTTTCCAAGATGCAAGGCGGACTTGGGATCAAGCTTGGCCAAGGCATGGTAGATTTTAGTGATGCCTTGCCATATCCTTCTTAAGGCAGACTTCTTAGAGCTTCTGCCATCTCCATGGCGCACTTGAAGATTCTTTAGACATTATCCTTGGACGCATTTCTTCAAATTTATGCCATTTTCCACCTTTGGTGCATCATGAATTTCATACCATGTGATTTTACTCTTTTTTTTTTGAATTGTAGGAATCGGTGCTTGACCCCAAACTTCACGGTCGCTGGTAAACTTTTAACGTGGCCGTGGCGACCGTCCCTCTGGTACCGGGGTGGGAGACTAGACATAAGTGACCAACCTCACGCAGCGGAAGATTTGTAACCAAGCTAGGGCCCCAACCATGTGATTTTACTCTGCTTTTCCATGAGGTGCTTTCTTTATTTTGGTTGATTTTCTTGATTTTAAACCCGAGAGATGGAAACATTATCTCCATGACACAAGGGACTGAGCACTTTCTAGTAGAAATTACTAAAAATAGAAAAAAAACAAAAAAACAACTCTGTAAAAATAGTAAATCTTGGATTGGTCCAAAAGTACCAGAAATAGAAAAAGCAAAAAAGCAAAAATCCCTAAAAAGTAGGAAGTATCAGAATTGAGTGAAAGCAATTGTGTTCTTCGTCGACCGGGTCTTCTGAGCACTTTGGCGATGTCTATGCACAGTTTCGGGCTTGAATTCTCTACTTGGCTTGGGTGATTACTCAAACTCTAACTTCAAACTCCTCATTGTAAAAGGACTGGTGATTAGCAGTTGCGACGCCAAGGAAAAAACCCAAAAGCAAAAAAAACAAGGGGGTGCCCATTTGCAATGGGGCGATGTGTGAAAAGGTCACAACAGGACCAGCTACGCAACCATCATATCCATTAAGGTTGTATTTTTGGTTATTAGCAATTTAGCATTGAATTCATAGGTGAATGAGTCCTATTTATAGAGAAACAACAATAAATACACACCTCACCTGTACCTTATCCGAGGCAACATCCCAAATAACAATAAAACTTATCCATATCTTATTTTGAAGAATTCAAATGTGATCTTCAAAGTTCAAATTTTTCACTTTTCCACCAAAGATAAAATTTCTATATAGCTGCTTGATTTGGTTTCCAGGTTTTTGTAACAGTAAAAATAGATACAGACAGAAGAGATCATGGACATCTCCGCCATTGCATATTTGTACTTTATACACCATATTCACACTTCATTTGTTGAAATACAACAAATACACAGCTCAATTGTACCTTATTCAAAGCAACATCACAAAGAATAATGAAACTTATCCATATCTTATTTTAGAAGAATTCAGATGTGATTTTCAAAGATCAAATTTTGCACTTTTCCACTAAAGATAAAATTTCTATATAGCTGGTTTATTTGCTTTGAGGTTATTGTAACAGTATAAGTGGATATGGACAAGAAGTTTTTGTGGACATCTCCATCATACTGAATTTGTACTTTATGAATCATTTTCACACCTTAGACAAGTCTCACAATTGTTGTTAATTTCAGTATTTTTTACTACAATCATTTCCTTTTCATAATGCAGTCGTCAAGATGTTGAGGCATGTTTAGATCATGTTAGCACCTCCTACAGTAGAATGTGCTCTTTAGTTAACATCTGGCTGCTGCATTGCATATTCCACAAGTTAATATAGTGCTAACTTAACAATTTTTGTAACACAATGACACACTGTGACTGTGTAATGCATGTGACTAGCTCGGGTTCCACATATCTTGCAAACCAGATTCCACACTACTAACTATTCTTCAGTTTTCTTTTTAGATGCTATCTCTGTTATATCGAGATTGTGTAAACTGTTATATTGCCCTTCTTGAACAAGCAATAGGGGCATGGTAATTGTTGTGGCTCCTCATTGTTCCATTACAAATGAGCTGCACTTTGTTCTGGCACAGGCTTTCCTGTAATGTAGGCATATGATTGCCTGCAAGATGTTTGTACCTTGCATATCTCCTTTTATCTTCTCTTTGGCTTCACATGCACCATCAAACAAACTTACATTCATAATTTTGAATAAAGAACATACTTCCTGAAACCATCTGAGACTTGCAAACTGTAAGAACAACAAAGAAAATTCCCAAATAGGAAATGAAACACCAAGAGGATAAACACTACAAATTAAACATCAACCATCACTTGGAATGAGCACAATCATCGGTCTCACATCTGTCCAAATTAAGAGGTGGCCCCAAATTTGAATTTGGGTGTGTTGGTGATAATAATACTAATTTAACCGAAATCATAATTTATAAAATTTGAAACCTAGATATTTTGAACTATATAGTGCTTTGCAATTTTTTGTTTATTTTTTTTCTGATTACACACATAACATTGATATTATTGTAAGTTCTCATTATATATTTTAATAGTTATATATGAATTTTACCATGAAGAACCAGAGCTAGGATTCCAAGAAAATTGGCATTTCCTGTACCTGTACCCATTTCTTGGTATTGTAAGCTATGTTTTAATTGAATTGTTGTTACTGGCAGGAAGTGGCAAGACAACTCTGTTGCATCGCCTTGTTGCACACACAAAGATGTCTGGGATCCGAGGATATGTTCTGAACCTGGACCCTGCAGTAATGACACTACCTTTTAGTGCTAATATTGATATCCGGGACACCGTTAAGTACAAGGAAGTTATGAAGGAGTTCAATCTAGGTCCGAATGGTGGAATTCTGACATCCTTGAACTTATTTGCGACCAAATTTGATGAGGTAAGATTGCTTTGAGCATTCTCACCAAAAAACATCATTTTATTTATATCAAGTTTAACTTTATGCTTGATTATAAGCAATATTTTTGTAAGGGTTGTAGAGAATTCACTTTTTGTATCTGGCTATTAGTTATTTTGGGGACTTTTTATTTTGCCAATTAGACTCTTTTACAAATTTTTAAAAACTAGAGCACACAAGGTTTTTTTTTCAAATCTGAGCCTACAATACGTATTTCATATTTTTGTGAAATGATTTTTTTTTTTAATTACAATTCCCTACTGTTTCAATGCCTGAAGGTTTTCCCTGATAATAAATTTGCACCTATCAAATATTAATTTTACTTTATAAGTTAAGTTTATTGTTTTCTTAAAGAATCTTAAAACTTTAAAATTGATAGCTAGTAATTCAACTATGATTATTGTAGCCACATTTTATTACTTGAACAAGAACATCTGCAACCCACCAAAATTTTACTGTTTAAAGATGCTAGGAAATGTCTTAAGAGCAGCAAGTACATGCTATTGAGGTCCTCATGCACTTTGTTTAGATTTCTGTGTTTCTTTGCTCCTCTTGTTTGAAAACAGTGGTGGCAAGATATGCTATTACAATCAGAATTCTATTTATAGTAGCAATATCATTTGTGTTCTCTGTCAACTGTGTTATGCCTCTTTTATTATCTTTCTCTGCTTGCCATAACATCATTAACTTGACACTTGTAGCAAAGGCCAAAATGCTGAGAAAAGGGCTCTAAGAACAGTTTGCATTAGAAAGTGATATGTTTTAATTTATTATTGTGGGGCAAATTTAGTCCCCTTTAAAAAAGGAAAAATGTTTTCCCTACTTATTGTGTATTTGTAGTGTCTATGTTAATTACAGTTCATTACATTTATCAATATGGATAACAATAGTAAACTTTAAGCAAGTACATTGAGCTGGGAAAAGAAAACTGCATAAGGTAAGAGAGTGTCTCTGATTTGATGGTTGATGAAGGAAAAATGTTGGATAAATTGAAGAAAACCCTGGAAGAAGGTTCTAGAATCTGGAAATTTGAAACAGACAGTTTCAACCTGGAAGTTATGGTTGTGACCCGAACGATTGTGGTAGTGTCCTCTGAACCCGCATAGATGGCTGAATGGAGACAAGTGATAGAAAGACGAAATTGTCATGGACCTGACCCCTGAACTGCACTTTCAGTGTCTAAGTTGAGCTATTAATCTGTAATAGGTGGTGGTGTCTTGTGCTCGTATGCTCCTTCAATTTTATGGGAATCTGTGCTTGGATCTATTGACTTTTATGGTGGTTGTAGACTTAAGGTCTGATTCAGCTGTGCAGAGGTATTTAGGTTTAAAGTTCTTTGAGAACAAAAATAATGGTTATGTCTGCTTGGGAGATTGCCTTGGTTAATACCCTGGATGGTGTATCTCAGCCTCAAGGGTAGTGGTAGTATACCTGGGAGTCTGTGGACCCTAAGGTGCAAGATGTGAGAGATGCTGGGTGTTTACATTGAAGCAAATACATTCTATTAAATTTTTCTACAATGTGTGTTTGTGTTTTGTGCATGTAGGAGTTTTTGGGAAATGGATTTGTAATATACTACATTGAGACCTCTTGTAGATGCTTGGACTTTATTAGTTTCCCATTTTGTTGTAATTTGGATATAGTTCATGATTTATTATTATTATTATATGATCAACATTATTGCTTCACATATTATTGAGTGTACTTGTTCATTGATTGAAGTGGTTGCTTAGATATTAAAGTTTGATTTAAATGTCGATATTGGATTTTGCAGAATGTGTTGATACTTTATTATTATTATCTAATAAATGCTACTGAGATATGTGGAGTTGTTGATGATTTCAGGAACAGGTATTAGGGAAAGTGGAACTAGGGTTGGTTCGTGAAGTGTGTTAAACACTTAATCTAGGGTTGTGAAGCAATGAACTTGTTTGAACAAATTAAATAAGATAATTAAATAAATTAAAATTAGAGTTAATTGGATGTGTTTATTTAACTATAAACATAAATTAGATTTGTTTGTTTAATTCAAATAAATTAGAATAAGTATTTATTTGATTTAATTGTTATATATTTTTGAATAGATTGTATAAATAAAATTTAGTTGACTTGCATGTTGTAATTTACTTTATTTACTGTACAAACTTTAAATATAGATTCATTGAATAGATAAATTAAATAAAAATTATTTGTTATTATTATAATTGAAAGCATAAACTATATGTGAATTTATTAGAGAATAAATATTTGAATTTGAATTAGAATAATATTAAATATTGGAATTGCTTTAATTGAGGATTCTGCATGAGTTGATTTTTATTATTAACTTGTTAATTTTTTGAATAAAATGATAGGTTTATTGTTTTTGCTTTAGGTAGGATATTTAATTGAAAGAATTAGGGTTTGCTCTTTTAGAGGGGGGATTCTTATTAAAACATTGAGAACAATGTAGCACTTTACCTTATATCATTCACACACTCAATAGGTTTTGAGATTAGATCTTAAAGGAGAATTGCAAATATTTTGTTCAAGGGTTCAAAGTGCTTTTAGAGAATGTGAACAAGGGTTTTAGCATCGTTCAACAATGATTTCAATATTGTATGTTGATAGGTCGACATCTATGCATGAAATACGCTTAGGATTCATGTTTCCTTTGGGACTACAATTGAATTAGATCTATGTTTGAAATCATTGTTGAAACTAGGAATCAAGTGATTTGAAAACTTAGGAATTCAAGAATTCAATCTAGCTGACCATGGAAGCCAATATAGTCATTGAATTAGATGTAATTAGGAATTGTAGCAATTTCACTTTTATTGTTTGAGTCTGAATATTGAAATTGGAATCAAACCCTAGAAATGGCAGTAGAGAAAGAGAAATTATAAACCCTAATTTTGATTTTGGAAACCCTAAGATTTAAATTGAAACCTTAGATGAATGAATTTGACCAAATTAAGGTTAGAGCATTTTTTTAAATCATTGCATTCTACTTTGGAATTATTGACTTAAAATTTGAATGTGTCTTGAGTCTTGACTATCTGATTTGGTGAATTTCATGAAAGAATGGTTTTGGGAAAATTCATAGTTTAGAAGCAAGTTTTATCAAAATTGATAGTTAAGGGATTGGAAATTATCATAGTTGCCAAGACTTGGTTTTGATACTAGTATGGGAGATGGGTACTGGTACCCCGTTACTGGTACTGATACGGTATTTTTTAGGAGACAGGTACTTGAAGATGCCAATTTTTATTTTTATTTTATATACATATTTATTGATTGAAACCCTGAATATACATCAATCTTAACAAGAGGAAAACTGAAAAGATTAATTGTTTTCTATTTTATTTTTAACTTCTTTAACAATCAATAGCATGACATTTAACTTTCAAGTTTAAACATACAAAGACTAATATAATAGATAAGTATAGTGTCAACATTCAATACTCTTGACTCGAGTTCATACTACATATCAAAATGCTGTTCTGCATACAAAAAACAAAAATCAGAAATCAAAATTATCATTATGTCATTTGATGGATGAAGTTCCATTCCTACATCAGCTATGTCATCAATTTCCAAGTCCTCAGCTATGATGCTCTCTAGATACTGCACAGGTTTCTCTGTAGGCAATGGAATTGAGGGTAAATTAGTGAGGCCATTTGCATCAACCACTTCATCTTCAAGAGTGCAGCTGCTCCATCAGGTGTAATTTGGTCCCATTTTGCTGAAGGACCTTCCTTGTACCTAGGGTGTACATGAGAGAGAAGGCGAAGTGAGTTATGAATGTAGATTAGGTTCTCTGCTTTCTTCAACCTTAATTGGTTCCTCTTTAGTGAATGAATGAAACCATAATTACTCCAATTCCTCTCACAAGATGAAGAGCTGGCTACTTGTGAGAGCAATCTTATTGCAAATGATTGCAATTCAGGCATTTCACTTCCATGGTTCCAACACCACTCTATAGGATCTTTCTTTGCATGCATGTCAAATAAGGCTTCCACAGAAGAAAAGTCACCTTGCCCACATGAAAACTTGTTCCATTGAGTCTTGATAATTGAAGCATTCTCATCTTTCCCATAAAAATGAAGAGCTGGCTACTTGTGAGAGCAATCTTATTGCAAATGATTGCAATTCAGGCATTTCACTTCCATGGTTCCAACACCACTCTATAAAATCTTTCTTTGCATGCATGTCAAATAAGGCTTCCACAGAAGAAAAGTCACCTTGCGCACATGAAAACTTGTTCCATTGTGTCTTGATAATTGAAGCATTCTCATCTCACCCATAAATCTTTTTTACTGCAGCCCAAAACTCCTTCATTACCTCTTTGTCCTCATGTGGAGATCTCTTCTTGGCCAATTTTGTATCATAACATTTAAACTCAAAGCATAAGCAACACAATGAAGGGGCGTGTTAAATTTGTTCCGTCTTCCATGCATCTTTTTTTCTGTCAAAGGATATAGAGAAAAATCTCTAACATCTGTTATTTTCTTAGTTCTTTCACACATAGATTCCATTTCTTTATAAATTTCTCCCAAACTTGGCTTGTTTGAATCTACAAATTTGATCACCTCACACTTGGGCTGAATAAACTCAAAAACAAATTTAACATCAGCCCAAAACCGGTGAACAAGGATCATGACTTACTAGTGTAGAACACAAAGTTCCTTTGACTGTATAAAGACACTCAAGGAGTATAAAATAAGAAGCAAACCAAGTATCAGTAGGTTTGAGGAGTTCCACCTTGGAAAATTTAAAAAAAATGGCTTATGTGTGGTGATGATTGCATACAAACATTTGAATTTTCCTATCCTTTTCAATGAGATTTGAAATCCATTGAAATTTGACAATATCTTTGAGTGCATTATTCAACAAATACACACAACATGGTGTCCAAAAGATATGTTTGTACCAACAAGCCTATTGGTTTACAAATAGGGGCAATGTCTATAGCAACTTGGATAACATGTGATGCCCCCACCTCCTCAATTGCATCACATAGCTGATTCTAAAGGACTTTTGCATTTTTTTCTTGGCCTGAATTGTCTATTGCCTTTAAAAGATAATGGCCTTTGTTGCATGTTACACTGATATTAAGAAGTGGACAATTTTTAGCATTTGTCCACCCATCCATTGCAATGCTGCATCCCTTTGCAGACCACACTATTTTCATTGGTGTAGTTTGTTGCTCTATTTGAATTTTCTCTTTATCAATTAGAGTAGTGTGGAGCTTTTTGTACTCTGGTGGTTTATAACTTGTTGGCCCATTATTGATAGCTTGGACCATCTCCTTGTACAAAGGCAAGTGAGCAACATTAAATGGTATTCGTTTGCATAAAAGAAGTGTGTGATCATTGCATCAACCACATCTCAACCTTGCACATCAAACAAGTTTTCAATGGGGTTTGGGCTGCCAACGTGTGGTCTCTTGCAAGAAGCCCCTACATCTTCTATTGCCACATCTCTAGAAGACACATCCATCTTTGTTTCTCTATGTTGATTTTGAGTTCACCAGTTGTTGAAGTGTGAGAGCTTAATGAGACATTTTCCCATCAGCCCTTTCTGGATTCCTTATAGCTTCATATCGTTGGAGTCCATAGATTAGAAATAGCACATTCCTTCCACTTGTATAAGCTTGTCATAATCCACTCACCAACTTCGGCGCACCATTTTGGCTTCATTATCTCCAATCAAATGTGCTTTATGATGTGCCATAACATGTGTCATGAGTTGGTCAACAATTGTAACTCCCTCTTACATCTCTTTTATGTGTCATAGATGTTATATTTTTGATGTGGGACACCTACTTTCTGGAGGTAACATTTTATTGGGGAGGCCAATTGAGCCCATTTTTTTTTGAATCGAAGATCTTGGAAAGATCCATGTTCTAACCTGCTTGCTCCAATGAAGGCCCAGTTTGACATTTGTTTGTGGCCAAAATTGATCTCTAGAGCCCTAAAATTGCATTTTTTGTGTTCTATAGACTGAAAACTGCAAATTTTTTTGTTCTTAATATTAGGATGCAAGGTTGAAACACCTTTTCCAACACATTGGATAAATTATAAATATTGACAGCTACCATGTTATTGGCCATATCTCATAGATCTTTCCTCCCTACCATATGCTTTGGGTCTGACATTCTTCACACTTTTTATAGTTCCACATCCTCTTTCCAATCTATCTCCTCAATACGCTATCATACTTTTGCCAACCAAAGTCTCATGTGAGGGTTTTTGATTTGGCTTTTGATCTACTATGAAAAATATGCACACATCTTTGATGTGCAAATTCCACTTCCATTGAGGGTCCTCTAGACAAGGCTGCTATCATCAGTTTCTTCCCTAAGTTCCTTCTTGCATCTGATTTTGAAGCCATATTGCTAAAACACTGAGTTAGTAATTGGAGATTTTACTTCCAAAATCCCTCATGACTATTTTTCACATCCAAACATTCAAATTAGGTGATGATGGATTCTCATAAAGATTTTCCAAACTACCATCCTTGAGGAACAAGGTTAGGGCTAAAGGGCCAGAGGTAGAAGGAATGCCCTCACCTAGAAAATGGTGAAACTCACTATGGAGGGTTGTCAAGCACAAAGGCCCCCAGAATACAAAATTCATCAGCCCAACAAAGCAGCAGGTGAAACCCAAAAGAGAGATGCTCGGGGAAACAACAAGGGAGAAGAACGAAAGAATTCATTACCTTTCCACACAGCAATCAGGAGGAGAGTAGGTGAGAAATTCTTACTCAATGGAGTTACATACACAAACAGTGCACCTACAGTGCCACCATCTAGGAGGAGACGGCAGTAAAGTAAATTTATCATGGTGGGCAGGATAAGTGTTGGGCCATATGAAGTTCAAATGCCTTTCTCAGTAAGGTTTCATACGTGGAATTAATTACCGAGGGTTCTAGAGGGAGACTACCTAGATGTTAAGAAGTCTAAGAAAGTGAGAACTAAATAAGTGGGAAGTGAAAAATAATTTAAAAGATTAAAGGGGTTTGGGGGGTATGGTATTAAGGATGTCTCTTAGAATTGAGGTATGGAGCTGTCCAGGGGTTATCTGGGGCCCCTGATTTAGTCAATATAAAAATGTCATTATTTGCAATTAGGTCTGCAACTTGTTTGCCAGCATTTCTCCAATGGTTGAAGGTGAATTCTTCAAATTTACTCACTAACCATCTTACATCTTCCATGATTGACTCAAGTTCCAAGATTGCACCCAACTCACCCAAGATTGCATCCAACTCACCCACAGAGCATTGATCACAATCTGAGGCACCTTCTGCGAAAAGATTTTTCCACTTTCTGATTATTGCAAAATGTAGTCCTTTCAGCAGTGCCATGGCTTCAGCCATGGTTATTGCTTTCTTTGCCAGTGCCAATCATAAAATCAAAATGAACTGCCATTTAAAATCCCCAGAAACTTATCCAGCTAGATCTGTTTTACATTTTGCAGCTTCATCAAAATTGAATTATTTTATCTCAAGAGTTGGGGGAGACTGCTTAACCTTAGTCAGTTTATGCTCATGAGATCCCTTTCTGGGAGGAAATTTCTAGAGTTTAATTATGCATCCAAAAATCATGAAAGTTTTTGCATATTAACATTTATATTTTGATCATCTTTAAATACTTATTTATTTTCAATAAAGCGCTTGCATACTGGTTGAAGGGTGAGAGCTGATTTTTTTTTGTTTTTGTTAAGGGTACTTGGGGAGATCATGGACCCTCTGTCCAGATGTGGCACCATACAGTGGATGATAATTTAAGCACATATTGTGTGTCCACAATTTTTCATAAACTACATTATCACAGGGTTAGAGTTCAACTTTGGGCTTCTGACATACAAGATACAAAATTACCAATAATACTACCACCCAGTGGATGTGAGAGCTCAAATTATTGAATACAAGATGAATTTGTTGTATTTTAAATTAGTTTTCAGTTTAGACATGAGAAAATGTAACTAAGATTAATGTAAATGAAGCTGGTAATGAAAGATAAGATTTTTATCTTGCTTTCTTAGCTGTGAATATTAGCAGAAAATTTCAATGATTGCTCTCTAAATATAACATTCAGATATGGATTAATGTGATGTTTAAGAGCCACACACTGTAGCTGTATTATTTAATTAGTAATCTGTTGTGTAACCTACAAGCTTAAAACTTAAAAGGTTTATTTATAACAAGGTTTGACTTGTCAAAGGTTTATAACAACTTAATGAGATGTATTAAATGGATTTTTTGTTGCAAATGTCTTTCTTATTGTTTTTTCTGTTGTGTACATTTTGTCTGAATTTTTATCATGCATTAGAATTTTCTGTTATATCTCTCCATGTTCTTTGCTTCCAGGTCATAGGATTGGTGGAGAAAAGGGCAGACGATCTTGACTATGTTCTTGTAGACACACCAGGTCAGATAGAAATATTTACTTGGTCTGCTTCAGGAGCCATAATAACAGAAGCTTTTGCTTCCACTTTCCCCACCATGGTGGCCTATGTCATTGATACTCCACGCTCAACAAACCCAATCACTTTTATGAGCAATATGCTTTATGCATGCAGTATACTTTACAAGACACGCCTGCCTCTTCTTCTTGCATTTAACAAGATAGATGTTTCTCATCATCAATTTGCTGTAGAGGTTTGTTCAATATTATGTTCCAGTTCTTTAAATTTTATTGCTATTTTTTTATGTGTATCCAATAGAATGGCTTTAATTGGATTTTAATTTTTTATTCATTATGAAAGTTGAATTTTGTTCGCCTTACAAAAAAATGATTTTGTTTGAAGCTGCTTTCCTTCATGAAAGGTTTCTCAGTTATTGTCATCAATAGATGTCTGGGTATTGCAAATTATCTGGGATTATCTCAATTGTGAAATGTCCTATTCTGCGGTGAACCTCCATAGAAAGACTCCGCTCAGGGACTTTGATATAGGATTGGTAATACTATCGATTACTTCATGTGGGAACATAGGGAAAGCACATTTTGCATTATTATTCCATGTGTTCTTTAATGTTGTCCGTTACATCTCTTAATGTGCATGAAATTTATTTACAGAGTAAATAGCCAAGTGATTGTGTGCTCTTTTGTTTGTTAAAATGATTCAGATATTTCAACAGGGTGGTTTTTGATGCTGGAACAATCTTCTAGTAATTCGGTACTTCTAATCTAGGGATTAACTTACATGATTATTCTTACATAGAAAGTATATTCAGAAAAGAAAAGTCATAAGTTTTAATCATCCATGAATAATTGCATTATTTAGCTTTGTGGCATACAGTTCTGTATATCAGAATAAGCATCTAAGTGACATGGCAAGAATTAGAGCTGTGTTTCCTTGAATAAACTTTTTCATGCTCCTTTGCTTGTGAAACTTAAATATTTTATCATGAAGGTACATAGAATTAGGATCTTAGGTTATTAATCATTACAGATAAAATATAAGATAAATGAAATAAGAATTATAGGATGCACATGTTCACCAAATTACACAATATATTCTTTTGGGTAAAAAACCTCATGAAGCATCATTCAATTATAAAACACTTCAAAATTGTCTATAAAATTATAGACAAAACTTTGGAATATCACTTTTCCTCACTCCCACATAGCCAATAATACCTCCTATGCATAGTGATAAAATTCACTATAAATCTCCAAATTAAGTTCCTTCTCAATGAGAGAAGATCCTTAAAAATAGGAGTGGCAAAATAGCTGAAGGGGTAGTAGTCACACCTATTCAAAACTACCATATCTAAATAATTGATAATCTATTATAAAACTGCATAAAGCATCAATCTATTATCAAACACTTACAAAATTGTCTATAAAATTATAGACAAAAATTGGGGATATCACTCCTAAGTCCCACATGGCCGATAATACCTCCTATGCATAGTGATAGAACTCACCATAAATCTCCAAATTGAATTCCTTTTCAATGAGAGTGAAGCTCCTTAAATATAGGAGAAGGGGTGGCAAAATACTTGAAAGGATATTAGTCACACCTATTCAAAACTACCATTTATTAGTTTATTAATTATTAAATGGTATATGTTTTATAAAACATATAACAAGCATAAAGTTTTATAACCTTATATTAGAACAATATATAAATACTAATCTCTAATAGCATTATATTCTAATAATAACTCCAAACCTTTCTAGATGGATGAACTTGAAGCATTATAGCTCGAGTCCTAAGAGGAAAGTACAATTTAATCATAAGTATCTGGAATCAGGATACATAAATGAGTACGAGGAACATTGATTTTCCAGGAACCTTGGATATGAAATAGTGTGGAAACATCCATTCAAAAAATTAGATATAAACATAAGTAAACACAATATCTATCTTCTGTGCATAAAAGGTCCAACATAACACCTATGCCATAAATAAGCAAAGGGACACATAATTGATAATATCCTTGGCACTTAGAGCAGGTGTAGAGCCTTTAGGTAGTTGCAGCAGCAATGGTGAGCTCGAGGAATTTGCAGACTTACAACAGTAGTGAGGTAGGGATGAAAAGGTGTTATGTTCTTGTTCTAGGGATAGTTTAGTTAGGGATTTTTTTTTTTTTTGGATTTTATTTAAAATTAGATGCATGTAGATATGTGTGTTCATCCAGAACATGCTTCTGATGTTTACTGGAACAGATGTTCTAACAAAGTTAACCTTTGTTTTGAGGCTTTCCATAAAAATCCCCTTTTAGAAAAGGAATCCTAGTAAATCTGTTTGTTGGATTTTAGATCTTTGGTAGGGGAATTAATAATTGTTTTTCAAATATCTTTCTTTCTCTTGGTCTGAAAGTCACTATTTAAGATAGGTAAATTGATGGGTTTGTTTCAAGTCTTACCCATTCCAAAGATTAAAACAAGACATGTAAATACATACCATCATCTGTAGCAATAAAATTTAAAAGCTAGAACTTGGGATATAAACTTACTAGCAGTGTTTAACACTATATGAACTAAAGACCTTGAAGGGCAGCCAACATTGTTGAAAAAGTTGAAACAGCAAAGCGTTATCAGAAAACATTTCGAAGCTCATCATTAAGACAACCGATTAATTATCAAAAGAAAAAAAATCCATATCTACCATCAACAATCAAGAGATTGACTTGGAGCATGCCTATGCAGGCTTCAGTGGCTACACTAATTTCCATTGTCCTTGAGAGAGGCCTCAACCATGTGTGCAAGGGCTTTCTTCATTTTGTAGTGCATAAGATTCCAGGGATCTAGGAGTGTGGCAGGGAATTAATTGTGTCCCAATCCTCAACACCAAATGGACAATGAGCTCTCACCAAGAACATTTGGTTTTAATACTTCTCTATTCCCTCACCTCCCTTTCAGTTAGATCTTTCTTAGGCCTAGCCTTTGGTACCTAACCTTAAATAGGGGAGGAACAATGCCATCAGAATTTAGGATGGCCTTTAGATGAATCTGTTGGGCAATCATATTTTCCAACTTTGTCAGTGATAAACCTTCACTCTTAATGATAACTTCTTAACCCACTTCTCAAACAGGATCTCATCCTCTGGATTTGTGGCCTTTTTCTACTCCCTTTCTGTTTTGCTATAGATGCCTTGGTGAGATTGCTCTTAAGAGCATCTGGAATCCTGCCTTTTGATCAGTAGCAAATTTTTATCTCAAAAAATCTACAGTATGCTTGGGATCCAGAGTATTGTTCTCTTGGCAGTCTTTATCAAGGATGTATTGAAGGCAAACTCGATTTCCTTCTTTTGTCACCTATAAAATCATCCTCTCTAGGTGCAGGGCCCTTCCAAAATCCCTGCCTCTTTTCCTGCTTCTTCTGGTCATATGACAGCCCTAAAGTCACAAGGCCACCATTCACTTCACTGATAACACAGCCATTTCCACTACTTTCTTGACTGGTTTTGCCACAAGAGCCCAAAGATCAATCAGAGAAGCACCAGGAAGATCCCATAGAATAGATGAAGTAGATAGAAGTAGAAAATCTTTTCATTCGGTCAAATAGCTTTTTGGCCTCATGTTGCCATTTGTAAAGATTAATGACTGTCCATTGTTCTATTCCAAATTTCTATCACATTGTCTCATACTGATGGACTTGGAAGATAATCACTGAGACATTCCACACTCAAATCTGAGGCAATAAAGCCTTTATAAGACTGAATGAGTGATTTGAGATTTACAAGGGTGGTTGCTTTTAAATGATTTATTACAAATAATGATAATATAATTTATGTGGTGTGTATCTGTCATCCCACATGCATGCCAAACTGTGATCAACTCTTTTTGGAGGAGACTCCTTGCGCACAAGGGTATTAACCATATTCTATGTCTCCACATGATCTCTAATCTTCAAGTCCTTGTTGAGGGCTTAGGCTATTCCCATTCCAGCAAGAAGGTAATCTTGCATTTTGCCATGCTGTAGTAATGATTGAATGTGATATTCTTAAAATATCAGAAGGAAGAAGATAGTCTCTTCCAAGATACTTTGTAATCCCCAGCACAGGTTTCTTTTGAGCACATTCCTCTAAGTATGATCAAGGAGTGCACTGGAATTTTTACTAAAGGCCAGTTTGATCCAGTTGACTAGCAGAATGTCTTCTGCTTTGTTGTTAGCTCCACATGGGATACCGTCAGTATAAGCCCATATTTTCTTCTCTTCATGATCCACAACAAAGCCTCCTTACCTTGACATCTTACAACCTCCTTCAAAGTTTAATTTTACCCTGTTCTTCTAGGTATGTGCACACATAATTTCAACTCTAATTGATCTTTTTGTTCTAACCCCATCAGCAGAGGAAGGGCAGTGGATGAGGATGTATTGGTTGATGACATTCTTTTCAGCAGCAGCTAGAGTTAGCTTTCATTTTTTATTAATTGACACTACTTCAAAAGACATGGCTTCCAGCTTGGCAAGGAAACACTCTAGCTCTACTTCCTAATCCTTGAAATTCTATTTCTTAGGCTCATTTCATCTAAGCCATGAGATCAATGCTAAAGCAACAATTCACAGTGTCTTAACTACTAACTTGAGTAATGCCATGACTGCATGAAGTAGGTGGGGTGTTGGGATCAAACCTAGGAGTTCATTTTTTGTTGTAACCAGAACCAAACCCACAACACAAAACCACAACGAAGGAGGTGGTGGTTGGCATTTTCATTCTTCAGTTTGCACATGATGCAGGTGGATGGACATAGAGAACCCATAATACAAACCGTCCTGGGCCAGAATTTGCTTATTAGCTGCCAGCTGTAGGGAAATTAATTTTTACCCATATGTTGCCATATGGAAAAATAGAGCTTGCAAAGGAATTTTAACAACTTTTAAGTATTTCATGATGATCAAATGATTGTCTTACTTCCTTCCCGTTCCACCTGAGTGTCTCTGGACCTTGGAGATTGGGCATTCTGAAGTTGGAAGATGGATCTTGAGGGCCATCAGCTGCCCCTTATGTGGATGAAAGCTTTGATGTCTGTTTTATGATATCTCAAAAGACTTGGCAGAAACTTGGCAGTCAGGTCCAGTGCTTGATCCTTCATTTTCAAGGCAACCACCCTGATCTTCCCTTCTGTATTAGGGGTCATCAAGGACTTGTTAACAGCTTTTGTAACCAGTTGAGGGATATTACCAAGCTGGGAGTTTTGTGCTTGTGATCTTCCCTAGCCATCATGTTTTGGCGAACATTGAAAAAGATTGATTGCGACAGCCCTTATATCCTCCAGTGGCTTGCCTTTTTGTAACCATTGGTTGGTGAAAGAAATGTTTCTATCCCCATCCTTAAACCAAATGTCAATTAATTTCTGTTTCTAGTAAATTTCCTCCCCATGATAAAACTATTGGAGCTCTGCTAAGGTAGGTTTGAAGGGAGCTCTCATCAAGGCTATTACTTGGAATTTTCTCATGGATGACTCCAATGGCAGATGCAAATTCTGATTCTCCAGGATGTTATTGAGTGCTTGTTTGTTCCAGTTGTGTAGACTACATCTCACATGCTTGAGCTTGGAGTCAATATGAACATTTTGGAGCCTTTGGTTTAAGTCAGCTTACTCAGCTGGATCTCCATTTGTTCCTAGAGAACCTTCTCTTGGGCTCACATCATCTCAATCTTGAATGGGCTTGCACTAGGGTCCTTATCCTTCTTTATGGAAGGCAGAATGTGAGCATTATCAGAGTCTGATACATTTATGATCCTGGAATGCGGCAATCAGTCATGTTCATGCCATGAGGGGACCAGGAGCCTATGTACAACCCTGATCTCCTCAAGTTTTAAGATGATTTTTAACTTTTGTGTTCTGCATCTCACTTATAAAAGATCTGGTGATAAAACCACAAAAATCCTTGTGATTGGAATTCCTTGGAAGAGTCTGCTGTTCTCTTTGAAGAGTATTCCAAACAGTTAAAGCATTACTCATAAATCCATGTTTCCTGCCTGAATGAAGCTAGAAAAGCAGAATGTTCTCCCAGAACTGCCTATTAAGGAACGGGCTTGTTTGGGCATTGATGTTCATGAAAATAGAGTTCATGTTTTCGGGAGAGGATTTTATTCTGCAGCATATCCTATCGCTATTTGTGCATGATGAGGAGTAATTGAGATTCCCAATGGTAGCTGGCCCTTCAGAATTGGCTCACTAAATCAATGGCTACACAATCCATGTTATTCCAGGTGGCTGCTACCAAATTCTTCATATCCAAGGTAACAAGCTTGGTTTCTTGAATGAAAATTGTGTCCAGGTGCCAGAACTGAAGTTGTCTTTTAAACGACCTTTATTGTTTGGGGTGTTGGAGGTTCATGCTCCTGACATCCCAGGATAACTTCATTTGTTCGTGGGAGGGACATTCACCCTTATTTTGTCATTTCCGTAAGTTGAAGTTGGCCGCCTGCACCAAGTGCTTCCTGTGCTTCTGTATGAAGCCTTTGTAATGTCCTGGAATTTCAAAATTAAATTTCAGGCGGGAAATCATAAAAAGTGTTCTTAAACACTGCATCTAAATTTAATATTTAAATAATAATCTTTTAAATAAATAATATTTAAATAGCAAATTTAAATTATTAAAAAAATAATATTTAAATTTGTGCCGACCAGTTGGAAGGTGCCTAAATTATATTTGAATATTTCTTTGTGGCTGACTTCTTGTGGGAGCGCCCTTGATTTTGTATTTATTTGGATCGTGGGCTTTGCTGAGAGGTATCAAATTGATATAAGAGTTTGGCCGCTTAGCGAGCTCAGCCAGGTGAGACGTAGTTGCCGCCTGGGAACTTCTTGTCTTGATTTGCTTCTCCGCCATTCCATTCTGATTCCCAGCATCAACTTTGCATGTGACGAGATCATTGGATCCAGAAGCGCATGAAGGGAAACGATTTCAGTGGCTGAGCCTTTGTCTCTGGCCACTCCCAGATCAAACCAAGCTCTTTGTGTGGGAGTCAAACTATGAGCAGCGGCAATATCTTGGTCATTCACAGAGCTCATACAAGTGACGAAATTCATGGGAAGGATTGCTTAGAATCGTTCAGGCAAGGGATTACCATACATCAAGCCGAAGCTACAGATTGAAGGAACGATCATTTGCCACGACCCCTTTTGAGCCATTCAGCACACTCGGGAAGGCAACTCATCCAAGGCCGCGACAGTACCCGGATCAGTGAAGGCGCTTTTTATCTGCTCTTGACCTTTCGACATCGCCCAAACATTCACAAGCCACCATCCAAGCAAACTCCGGCAGGAAGTATAGGAAATCACTATCTGGTCTGGATGTGTGTAAGCTTCGTCATCCTGAGAGGCGCATGAATTTATCCTGTGTAATGTCTATAAATGCAAATGTTGTCGTGGACCTTCTGAGAAACTAGATTCTTTTTTGTGCAATCGTTTCAGCAACTGTGGTATCCATTTTGCAATTTTCTGTACACACTGAATTCAGTTTTGATGCTTTCGTTTTCCAAAATCTGTTTGAAATTCTCTGTTTATGGTGAAATTAGATCTGGTAGCTTACAGCCTTTTTGCCTCTTTAGGTTTCCGTTTTACATGGATGTTCCCCTGTAGCAGAGCCTTATTTTTTACTCTCAATTGGTTCAATAAATCCTTTGAAGGATGTAATCTCTCCATTCTTTCTTTGCATTTTTGAGGATTGAGCTATTCTCCCATTCCAGCAATTCTTACTCTGCAAAATTATGATTGGTTCTCCATGCCAAATAGTTACCAAATACGGCCAGATGTGGATTTTTTCGACCAGTCGGATTTGTCTGATTTGGTCTGAGTTTTTCAAGTCATATAATTCTGGACAAAGAATTTTTCAAACCTGGCAACTATGCTGTGTCATCATTATCCTTCCCCTAATTTAGCTTGACCATATGCATCTATTTATGCTTAGGGTACTATTTTCTTTGTTGTTTGAGGATGCTTTGCTGAGTCAAACAGAGTATCCAATGGATTCTCTTTTTTCCTCCTAAAGCTTCAAGTTTTGCTTTTTGTTCTTAAAGGTCCTTGGTTTTACTAGTTTATTCTCCTTGTAATGCTCAAACAGCTCCAGAGAAGGTTTTGAATTTTTTTGGTGCCTTATAGTTTTTGGCAATTATTGTGCCCTTCTGGAATATGCTCTTTATTTTTTCCATGTTTATTCAGACTCGTACCAGCATTTCAAAATCAAGCTGTTTTTTTGTATCTTATTTTTCTTCAAGCCTTGGTAGTTGACCTTTTAATTTGGAATGCCCTTTCTTTTGTGATAATCTTTGAACATGTTTTGGTTTCTTTTGACTCGATCCTGCAAACTAATCATACACATGGCATATTTTGCATCTGAAAGCTATCTTGTACCCGATTTATATCTTGAGCTTGTTCCCTTTGGCTCTGTATCAAGGGGAAAATTTGAATTACACTGGAAATGTTTTCACTGACTTAATAAATGTTCCTAGTAAAATATCTTACTATTGATCCTGTTTTAACAGTTTTGGTGGCCTATAAAATGTTCATATCAATTGCCATTTAACATCTAATAGGTCAGAAACATCAGTGCAATTTAAGCGAAATAATTCAACAAGTTTAATAGACTGCAGACGTTTCAAAATAAAAAATATAATTGGAACATCACCTGGAGTTTAAAATGTCCTGCAGCATTATTGCCATGTAATGTCTGATATTTGACTATATTTTGTATGGATGTGTGGAAGGTCTTTCTGTATTTTGAACATTCAGAGGGAATAATGCCACCACATTGAAGCCCTTCCCACGGTTTATGGAACTTTAGTAGCAAGGCTAATGAATCTGAGTGTAACGCATTAAAACATTTTGCAAGAATTTTGGGTCATCAATAATTTCTTGGCGGCCTCTCAAATAGATAATATTAAAAGCTTCCTTAAGCTATGACATTTTTCTTTCTATTTGAAAGACGTGAATTTCAGAATGATCAGAGGAAACTAATTGGAGGATGTTAATGAAATTGCAGATCATTTTATTTCTTACAAGTCTGAGAAGAGGAACTATATTATTTACATTGAATTTCAGATAACCGATTGTGGTCATTATGTTAATTTAGTTCTTTATGAGAATACGATTGCCATTTTCTGATTCAGTGGCTTACATGATAAATCAGTGGATGGAGGATTTTGAGGCATTTCAGGCAGCAATAGAGAATGACAGATCATACACTTCTACCCTCAGTAGAAGCTTATGTCTTGTACTCGACGAATTTTATCAAAACCTACGAACTGTTGGGGTGTCAGCAGTAACAGGTGCTGGGATGGATGATTTCTTTGCAGCAGTTGAATCAAGTGCTGATGAGTACATGGAAAACTACAGGTGACTAATAGTAAATTCCTATGATAGCTCCTCCTTATCTCTTGAATTTTTACATTATGATTGGAAAATGGTACTGATTAATTTGTTGCTATCCAGGGTTGATCTTGAGAAACGACGCACAGAGAAAGAACAATTGGAGGAGGAGCGCAAGAAAGCCAGTATGGAGCGCTTGAAGAAGGATTTAGAGGAGTCAAAGGGTGCACGAGTTGTTTTAAGCTCAGATTCACACAAGGAGGATGAAATTGAAGATGAAGAAGATGATGAAGAAGATGTGGATGATTATACTGATGAGGAAGAAAGGAATGTAGAAGATGATGATGATTATTGACCTTTCCTGCAAGAAATTTTTCCCTTAAACTTTCATTATGTCGCTTGACCATCATTCAGCAGAGTATTTATTTGAATCATCCTTCATTTTGTATGATATTTTATTAGGCCACCTACTGAATTTGGTGATCATAATACATGACATTGTGGTATCGTACTGTTATTATCCCTTTTATATTGGCTTTTTAGGAACGGAAAATTTTGTGCATCACATTTTTATCTACGTTTTGGTGGCTCAGCCACAAAATTTTTGTCACTCTAAGTAAATGTCTTGTTATAACTTTGCATGTTAGGCATCTTAGCAGGTAAATGTTTAGGCTTTAAAACTAATGAGAGAAAATGCAACAAAGCCAAGAAGCTCTGCTATAGTCATTTCATTTGAAGGCTGGGATTTACTCGTAGTATGCCAGTACATTTTTGTCTGGGTCTCAAATATGTTTAATATAAGCTGTTGGATTTTGGTGCACCACTTGGTGCAGATGATATGGTGATCTTGTGCATTTGCTATTTCTAGACCATTTTCACTCATTACGTATTTTCCCACTACTGTAAGGTCTTGACAGTTTCTACTTACAATTCTTATGCAAGTAAATGCATTATCTGCATTTTTAAGTACAAGGTATTAAATGATTCTATAAAGTATTAATATGTTTAATGCAAATATATCAAATTCTGATTCACAGCTGTGATTTAAAAGCAAATGATGTTGATGTCTCATGTTATTTATACTCCCGCTTTACCACTTGAAAATTGCATCCTGCTACATAATATGTACATGATTTTCAATTTTTCATTGATAATTTTGTTTGTTTGGCCGCATCTGGTAGCAAGAGGCCATAGGTACTATCCTCAGGTTATCTTTCGTAAACTTTTATGAATACTTGCAGATCAGGCCTAGCGTGCATCTCTCTCATCACATAGTACCTGTGGTATGATTTTATGGTTTTAAGTATTTATGCATTGCATACTGTTGTTTTAGTTCTTTAATAGACCAGAGTTTCGTATGTCATCCTACCCATGTGCAGTGGATGATTTTTTTTATGGTAAGAGTTTCATATATCATCCTCCTTATGTGCGATGAATATTTTTTTGGGGCGGTTGCCCTTGAATATATACCGATACAATTTACCAGTTCATTGGTAGTGGTAAAGAAAAACCATTCCACCAGAATTCAAACATTAATTGTTTGATTTTAAAGATTTTTCTTGGCCCTAACTTTGGCTAAGAAAAAACTATCTAAGAGAAACCTATCATACAATCAGGGAAAGTTCGTTAACTATGAACTACCTTATTCTTCATATAAGATCTAAGAATCATTTTGCAACAATTCTTATTCTTGGACAACTTCTTGATTTAACCTAAGGCCAACCTTATAGTTCATCCAGTTCATTACTTTGAGGGGCATATTACAATTGCAAGATACCAAGGTTTTTTTGCTTTCAAATTAGAGAATAAGCTTTGCCTCTTGGGAGAAGGGTCATGTCTAGAAACACCTTCATGATCTTTTTGATCCTTCTCTTTGGAGGAAAAGGCCTCATTTGCCTTGGATGTCAAGGCACCATTGGTAGAGGTTGTCACATGGGTCACATTCATTCGAGCTAAGTGACGAGGCAATGTAGTTTGAGAGGCCATTGACACCACTTGATGTGATTTTGCTCCTTTCCACCAAGAAGCTGCCAGCTTTACAGGCCGTTTGCATGAGCAATGCATATTGCATAATGCCCATGGGAGTAGCATATCCTACATTGAAAGGCAACCCACTCATAGTTAAGGGCTTGAGACCACACTTGGTATTCAACTAATAAGTGAACCCTCTTTGAGAGTCTATTTGCAAGGTCCAACTCAATCTAGATTGTTGCAAATGCAGGGCGAGATTGCATACTTGTGTTGGGGTCTATTGCCAAGAATTTTCCCATGGAATTGTCAATATTTTTTAAACTTGTTTGTTTCCAATATTTGGGAGGCAAATTGACACAAATGGATAAGAAGATAGGGAAAAATCATGAAACCAAGATTTTATGAATATTATTGCCTTCCCCTAGGACCACGAGCTAGAGTCGAGGATTATGCCACAATCATTCTTTGAGCTACAAGCCACAACTAAAAAGCCCCTATGCATAGGGATATGAAACTGAATATTTAGAAAGTAGAGGTTTCCATACCTTTGAGATCCAAGAATAGAGATTTGCCAAATTGGGCCAAAGGTGATGCAAGAGCTGATAGTGAGCTCTAATACCTCAGGATCACTTGCAAAACCTAAGATAGCCTTCCACAAGAGAGTAGAGCAAGAGGATAGATTTCTTGATATGGATGCAATAATGTACAATGATTAGTAACGGATCAATGATAGTACTTCCCCTTCATTACATAATATACATGAGACCTTGCTTAAATAGGCAAGATTGAGAGATAGAACAAGACAAGATTGTGATAAGTGTTTTAATCATATGACATGATACAAATAGAGAGAAGATAAAATAAGATCACATGTACTAGTGACTTTTAGAAAGATTCCTAAAGCCTTAAGTAAACATGTGAACTGTGTGAATAGGACTTATTAGGTGTACTAGTCAAGTAATTTATCTCATTCACGCCAATAGTCGAAGCTTACAAATAAAGCTTTGCTTAAAATAATGGACCTCTTCTTCACACTTGGGCCAAACATGACCAATGGGATAATTATCATCCTCCCTGTAGTAGGGGGGATTGTGAATACCCTTATTGTATCCATTACCCAATTTAACTATATCCTTTTCAACATTAGTAGGTTGCCTTTTATTGCAAATAAATTGTAGGGCAGCCACATCCATGTCTACATATAGCCCTAGGCCACCAACAAGAAAATGCCTTGAAGTCCAAAGCACCCTTAAGAATAATAGTCTTTTTGCAAAATAGGGGCTTTGCTAGCCACCAAATAGCAATATGCTCCTAGTGACATATAGATAACAAGACCTCCATGACACTATTGTACCTTACAACCATTTCCCACGACGATTAAAAAAACTATTTTTACTTTACAACACACAAGAAACCACTTCTGAAAATTTGTGAATTGAATAATATAATTTGCATGAATATGTCCATAATTTGTAACAATCTTTAAAATGTGAACCACACAATTTCTCACATTTTAATAAGATTAAGAAACTTCATGGTTTCATAACAAGTATGATGAGTAACTCAGATATATATGTTTGGATTATGTGTTATGCACTTAGCAATTTATAATGTTTGTATTTATTATTTAATTTGTAATTTAGTGTCTACATGGAAAACGAGTATCTACTTAGAGTGACATTTTATGCCACTTGTAAAATGTAATATGCCATCATATAAAAGCATCTATGTCATATAACGTGTAAGAGCATTTGACATTGTAAGTGCGTAAGAGATTCTATGATATATAAGAGCATAGAGGGAGTTACAAAGTAGACAAAAAAAATGAAAGACTTTAATGGTGCATAACAATTTAAAAGAGGATTAAGTCCAAAATGGAGTGCCCCATTTGGTAAGTGGAGTTACGAAGTGAGAATTACAATTGTTATTGAGATTGTTGACCCATTGTAGACACCTAAATATAGCCCGAGTATATCGCACATCCTGATTTCGCATAGTAACACTGTTTCTCTTATTATCACCTATTTCCTTTATTTAATTAAATAATGTCCAATTATTTAGTTAAATTCACTTTATTCTCCTATTAATTGAATAATTAAGGTTCTTTGATTAATTCATCATAATTCATCATTTTTCTCCCTTTCGATTAAATAATGTCATTATTTAATTGAAATGTTAATAAATCTCACTTGATTAAATAATTCACAATTATTTAATTAAAGTTCTTAATTCTTTCAACTTGCACTATTAAATGTTTTTTATGAATTGTTTAATTAACTAAATTTTCCTCCAATCCTCCAACTTGCACAAATAATATTCCACATAGAATATTCCTTTTTCAAATTCAAATTCTTCCCTTCAATTCAAAATATTTCCAACTTAATTCCTAAAATTAGGGAATTTGTTGAATCCTTCATGGATTATGGACCCTTGATTAAATCTTTGATCCACACCTTTATGGACTATTGACCCTTGATCCATCCATTGATCCACACTCATATCCTCAATTCAATTTCATCCCTTGATTAGTATTTTCAATCCTCACCATTGATCAATATCTCAAAAATCTATAAATACCAAGCCTTTTTCATATCAATTCATTCACAATCCTCATTGCAAGTTACTCTCTAGAATTCTTGTCTCAAATCCTGAACATTTTAGGGATACTCTTGCGAATCATCTTCAAATCAAACTTTTGCACAATGGATTAGGAAAATTTGAGCACTCCACATCACTACACCACAAGGTTGCTTCAAATC
The DNA here is from genome assembly GCA_007258455.2 of Sequoia sempervirens. Lineage (NCBI taxonomy): Eukaryota > Viridiplantae > Streptophyta > Pinopsida > Cupressales > Cupressaceae > Sequoia > Sequoia sempervirens. The sequence continues at coordinate 261,781,188 of VDFB02353493.1, forward strand.
CACAATGAGATTGGGAGGTTTGCACACTAGTTTAGATCCATTTGCTTGAATTTTGGTTTAATGCTTTTGAATTGAATCTTCTTAGTGTTGTTAATTGAATTTCACTAAGTATGGCTTTCATTTTATCATAATCTTGTAGTTTCTTAGTGTTTTAAGATCCGGATTGCCTCTATTTTGATGTTATTTGATCAATTGAGCTATCCATACGATTTTTTTGGCATGCCTGGTGGTACCCACGCCCCTATTTAATTTTTTTTTTTTTGAGCTTTGTTGGATTTGCAAGTTCTTGTTGGGAATATGATGCCATTTAATTGCAATCCTAAACATTATTTCATGTATCTCCTAAGTCCTTGGAAAGTGTTCCACAACACTAGGATTAGAAAGAGATTAAATTCGAATAAAATGAACAATTGACATTTGTAATTAATTCTAAATGATAGGAACATGTGGGGATGCACAAGAAGAGCTCCTACAAAATAGGAGCACATGGGGTGCCCACATGGAAGGTGGAATCCACCTTGAGTTCAATTAACTATTTGGAGAAAAGATAACACTTCAGTAATGCATGCAAAGATCCTAGAAGTTAGGAATTGATATTTACATGTGTGGAGTTCAGTTCAGTTCAGTATTAGTTCAATTCAGTTCAGTTCAGTTATGGTTCAATTATCTTCAGTTGCATGTAGTTAGTTTCAATTGAATGCTAGTTGACTTCAGTTGACTTGGAATGCATGACTAATGACTTGAGTTGCATGACAGATAACAGGTGATACATACAATTGTGGGGATGATCAATCATGCATCATGTTTGCATGAATTGATGGGGAGATATGTTTCTGTTAACAAAGATTGACTTGGACCCACCTTGGGCGCCCAAGTTGGCATCTTGGAGTTAACACCTTTTGCATGAGAAGATATTTACAATGCTGAGTTAAGTGGGCCCATTCTTGGGCGCCAACTTTGAGGAGAAGCTTGGAAGATATTTTCATGACCAACGATCAATTAGGAGTTCAATTTGGGGCGCCTAAATTGAGGAGATATTGGATTTGACTTCTTGTTACACATTGAAACTCTACTTGCAAAGAATAGGCGTAGGTTTTTGAGAGGAAGCTTTGTGCTTTGTAATTGACAACTCTTTGGAGTTTTCAAGGCTCATTATTGTCTATTAATTGCAACAAGTTGAAGAGAGTTTTATAGAGTTTATTGTAGGTTGTGAAGAAGAATTGTTGAAGGAAAAAGAAGCATCTTAAGCAAGGATTGATAAAGAATTATTGTAATCTTATTCTAAGGTTAAATAATACAAGCACTATTGATTCTGGTGGTGGAGCTTTTTCCCGAAACGGTTTCTCCACGTATATGTTGTGTCACTTCTATTTTCTGGTCTTATTCTTCTACAATCTTCTGTCTACTTCTACAATTGGTAATAATTGATCTAACCAGATAATCATCCACAAATAATTTGTAACATAGAACACTTAATTAGATCTAAAATCTCATAGTTTTACAAAGTATTAAGCTACATAATTACCTCCATTTTCAACATTTGGTATCAGAGCTAATGGTTGGGTAGAGTTTGGGATGCCTTTCTCTTAAAAGTTTGAAGGTTTTTCGGCTGTAGTGGGTGATTTTACTATTGTGTTATTGCTGATTTGTAAAAGAAGTGTGTTACAATGAGTTCTAATTCTCATTTAGATATTGAAAGATTCAATGGATCTAGTTATGAGATGTGGAAACTAAAAGTGGAGGATCTCCTTGAAGAGAGAGATCAATGGTTAGCTATTTGTAATGAGACAAATTCACCTACAACGATGTCAGATGAGGATTGGGCTAAGCTTGATAAGAAGGAAAGAGGGACCATAAGATTATGTCTTGCTGATGCTATTCTCTTGAACGTTTCAGAAGAAACTACCACATATAAATTGTGGAAGAGGATAGGTGATATCTATCAAACCAAAAGTCTTACTAATAAGTTGTATCTGAAAAGATAGTTGTATTCTTTAAAGATGAAAGATGGTGATTCTGTTGCACATCATTTAAATGATTTTAATTTGATTCTAAGTCAGTTAACATCTGTAGATGTAAAGCTAGAAGATGAAGATAAATGCATTTTGTTACTTCGTTCTTTACCAGAATCTTGGGAAAATCTAATTGTTGCTATTAGTGGTAGTGGTGCAAATCCTAAGATGGACAATATAATTCCTACTCTCCTATCAGAGGAGATGAGGAGGAAGTCTAAAACGGGATCCCAAGATGCCTTGTTTGTAAGAGCTAGGCCTAAGGAAAAGGAATCTAAGACAGACAAGAAAGGAAAGGGTAAGTCCAAAGGACGGTCTAAAACCCCTGATAAGAGTAAGGTAAAGTGTTGGAATTGTGGAAAACTTGGACATGTAAAGAAGGATTGTAAGAGCAAGAAAAAGAGTTTTGATGCTTCTCCAGAGAAATCCTCGGATGACAGTAATGATGCATTGGTCATTTCCTCTAATACCGTTTGTGATAACTCTTGGTTTATTGATTCAGGTTGCACCTATCATATGACTCCTAACAAGGAGTGTTTCACTAAGTATATTGCATATGATGGAGGGAATATCTTATTTGGAGATAATAGCACAACAAAGGTTGTTGGCAAAGGAGAGGTAAAGTTGTGTTTCAGTGATGGTAGGATTAAGACCCTTAATGATGTTTTACATATTCTAGGACTTGCTAGAAATTTGCTTTTTGTCTCTAAGTTCAATGATTCTGGAATGCATGTGACATTTGAAAAAGGTGGTTGCAGATTGGTGAAAGGGAATATGGTGGTTGCTAAAGGATCTCAAATTAGGACTTTGTTTAAGCTTAATACCACCAATTTGAATAAATCAACCAATGTAACTGAAGGTGAAAATACATGTATGTTGTGGCACCATAGATTGGGCCACATTGGTGAAAAAGGTCTTCGGACCATTCTTAATAAGAAATTGGTTGATGGTATTCCTGATTAGACAATTGACAAAAATGATTTTTGTGAGCATTGTGTGTTTTGAAAGCAATCTAGATCTTCATTTCCTAGTGAAACAGATAAAGCTAAAATATTATTAGAGATTATTCATTCAGATGTAATGGGCCCTGTGTATATTGACTCTATTGGAAAATCTAGATATTATGTAACATTTATTGATGATGTCTCAAGATAAACTTGGATCTATTTTATGCATAACAAATATGATGTGTTTAATAAGTTTAAAGAATTTAAGGCTTTGGTTGAGAAACAATCAGATCATAAGATAAAAGTGTTGAGATTAGATAATGGTGGTGAATATTGTTCTAAGGAATTTGATGATTATTGTAAGCATGAAGGAATTGTGAGACAAAAAACTACTCCTTATACACCTCAACAAAATGGAGTAGTAGAAAGGATGAACTGAACCTTAATAGAAAGAGCTAGGAGTATGTTAAGTAGTGCTAAGCTAGATTAGTGCCTTTGGGCCGAGGCTGTAAGTACTTCTTGTTATTTAATCAATAGATCCCCTAGTTCATCTATTGAAGATAAAACTCCTTATGAAATGTGGTTAGGTAGGAAGCCTAGTGTTGCACATTTAAGGATCTTTAGTTGTGAGGATTTTGTTCATGTTCCTAATGAAAAGTGATCTAAGTTGGATTCAAAAGCACAAAAATGCATATTCATAGGTTATGGTGAAAATGTAAAAGGTTACAAGCTTTGGAATCCTCTAACCCAAAAAATTACTTTATCTAGAGATGTGGTTTTTAGGGAATTTAGAGCTTATTCAGGAGAAGAAGAACCAAAGGAGAAGGATACTTCTCGAACAATGCATTTTGAGATAAAAACTGAGAAGCATGAAGATGCACACGTTGAAGAACAATTGGATGGATTGGATGAGAAGAGCTCACATAGTTCTTCTAAGATAGATGCTCATGATGAGCATATTGAGGAACAAGAAGAAACCCCTTTGAGAAGATCCACAAGACAACAAAATCCTGTTGATATAGGTATAGGCCACCTAATTTCCGTTGTATATTTGCTTTGATGAGTACTAATGATGAACCTAGATCTTACAGGGAAGCTTTGTCTTTAGATGAGAACAAGCTTTGGTCACAAGCTATGCATGAGGAAATGGAATCCTTGGATACTTGTGGCACATGGGATCTTGAGAGTTTTCCCAAAGGAAGAAAGGCCATTGGTTTTAAATGGATCTTTAAATTTTTTTTGGAGCGGATGGTAATCTCGAAAGGTACAAGGCTAGATTAGTAGCCAAGGGCTACTCCCAGAGAGTGGGAGTTGACTTTAATGAAAAATTCTCTCCTGTTGCTAAGTTAACTTCTATTAGATTCTTTTTATCTATTGTTCCTGCTTATGATTTTGAGATAGAGCAAATGGATGTGAAAACTGCTTTTTTGCATGGGAATCTTGATGAGGAGATTTATATGAGGCAACCTGATGGTTTTGTTGTAAAAGGAAAAGAAGAATTGGTTTGCAGGTTAAAGAGATCTTTATATGGATTGAAACAGTCACCAAGAATGTGGTACTAGAAATTTGATACTTTTGCATTGAAAGTTGGTTATGTTAGGAGTGAGGAAGATCATTGTGTTTACATAAAATGTATTGATGATCAACTTTTAATTATTATCTTGTATGTTGATGACATGTTGTTTATTGGTAACAACAAGGTAATTATCAAAGAATTGAAAGCAAAACTCTTTAGCACATTTGAGATGAAAGATCTAGGGGTTGCAAAATATATCCTTGGTATGGAGATCAACTGAGATAGAGGTAACATAAAACTTTGCTTAATTCAAAGTAATTATGTTGATACTATTTTGAAACGGTTTAACATGCAGGAGAGTAAACCAATTAATATTCCTTTACCAGTTGGCACAAAGGGGTATGTGCAGGATCATCATGGAAAAAATAGGCCCTTAAGTGGCAAATTTTTTAGAAAAATCAGAGTTAGGCAACTTGACGTAAAAATTTGAATAAGTTATCTATATTATTTCAAAAATATGTAAGAATAGAATTTGTAGAAAATTGAATGTAGTTTCTAAACTACTAGGTTTATTTAAAAATAAATAAATCTATTTGGTGAAAATTTGAAATTTCAATGCGAGTACTTAAATTTAGGGAAAAATAAGTAGGTGTTTGTCTACCCTAACCAAAATAAAATGATAATATTTTTTTATAATATTTTAGATATAAGTAGAGGACTCATGTATCGATGTGATACATATTTTTTAATTTTTTCCAAGTAAATAATTAATTATGAATTTTTATTACAACTTTTTAAAATATAAAACTTCGTATGTTTGACCACCTTAACTTGGTCAAAACTTCATGAAATTCAATTTTTTAAAAATCCTATAGTATGAAGCATAGAATGTGACACATGTTTAGAAATGTGATCTGTTTGAAAGCTATAGATGTTTTTCAATCAACCTATCAATCAGACTTTGGTCGTAATTCAAATAGAAAATGAATAATAATTATTTATTAAATTCAAAGTAAAGCATAATTTATATTGTTGGAAAGCTGAGAATCTCCTTCAAAAACCCTTTTCATTTCATCAATTTTGGGTAAAAAAAAGTCGTCAGCCACATGTGACATCATATCACTTACATATCGCCACTTTTTGGACCATCATGATCTTGCACATACCCGAAGTTAAGTTTAGACATGAGTCCTAAATCTGATTTTGATTATGAGGAAATGTCTTAAATTCCATATGCTAGTGCAGTTGGTAGTTTAATGTATGCAATGGTCTGTATGAGACCAAATATAGCCCAAGCAGTGGGAGTTCTAAGTAGGTTTATGTCTAACCCTAGTAAAGAACATTGGACTTATGTTAAGAGGGTGTTTAGATATTTACGAGATACTTCTGATTACTGTTTGGTTTATCAAGGTGCTAATGATATTGATATTATGCATAGATCATTGGACATACAGGGTTTTGTTGATTCAGATTAGGCAGGAGACCTGGGCAGTTGGAGGTCGACAAGTGGCTATGTGTTTACTTTGTTTGGAGCTGCGGTTAGTTGGATGAGTAAGAGGCAGCCCACGGTTGCTTTGTCTACTATAGAAGCATAGTACATGGCTGCTACACATGCCTCTAAAGGGGTAGTTTGGTTACAGAGACTTGGGAAAGGTATTAGTTTTAATTGCAAGCAAATTAAACTTGAATGTGATAGTCAAAGTACTATTTGTTTAGCCAAAAATCCTGTGTATCATGCTCATACTAAGCATGTTGATGTTCAGTATCACTTTGTGCGAGAAATGTTTGAGAGTGGGAAAGTATTGATTGAGAAAGTTGACACTTTGATCAATGTTGCAGATTATCTTACGAAACCAGTTCCTACAGATAAGTTCTCTTGGTGCAAGAAGGCCATTGGCCTTGAGTCTTGTACTTGATTTATAATAATGATTCCTTGTTTAGAATAATTGTAATGTATAATGTCAAGTGGGAGAATGTTGGGAATAGGATGCCATTTAAGTGTAATCCTAAACATTATTTCATGTATCTCCTAAGTCCTTGGAAAGAGTTCCCCAACACTAGGATTAGAAAGAGATTAAATTTGAATGAAATGAACATGTAAATTGATATTTGCAATTAATTATAAATGATAGGAACATGTGGGGATTCCCAAGAAGAGCTCCTACAAAATAGGAGCACATGGGGCGCCCACATGGAAGGTAGAACCCACCTTGAGTTCAGTTAACTGTTTGGAGAAAAGATAACAATTCAGTAATGCATGTAAAGATCCCAAAAGTTAGGAATTGATATTTACATGAGTGGAGTTTAGTTCAATTCAGTTCAGTATCAGTTTAGTTCAGTTCAATTCAGTTCAGTTATGGTTCAATTATCTTTAGTTGCATGTAGTTAGTTTTAGTTGAATTCTAGTTGACTTTAGTTGACTTGGAATGTATGACTAATGACTTGAGTTTCATGACAGATAACGGGTGATACATTCAATTAAGTGGGGATGATCAATCATGCATCATGTTTGCATGAATTGATGGAGAGATATGTTTTTGTTAACAAAGATTGATTTGGACCCACCTTGGGCGCCCGAGTTGGCATCTTGGAGTTAACACCTTTTGCATGAGAAGATATTTACAAGGCTGAGTTAAGTGGGCCCATTCTTGGGCACTAAATTTGAGGAGAAGCTTGGAAGATATTTTCTTGACCAACAATTAGTTAGGAGTTTAGTTTGGGGTGCCTAAATTGAGGAGATATTGGATTTGACTTCTTGTTACACATTGAAACTCTACTTGCAAAGAGTAGGCATAGGTTTTTGAGAGGAAGCTTTGTGCTTTGTAATTGACAACTCTTTGAAGTTTTCAAGGCTCATTATTGTCTATTAATTGCAGCAAGTTGAAGAGAGTTTTATCAGACTTTATTGCAGGTTGTGAAGAAGAATTGTTGAAGGAAAAAGAATCATCTCAAGCAAGGATTGATAAAGAATTATTGTAATCTTATTCTAAGGTTAAATAATACAAGCACTATTGATTCTGGTGGATTTTTTTCCCGAAACGGTTTCTCCACGTATATGCTGTGTCACTTCTATTTTCTAGTCTTATTCTTCTACAATCTTCTGTCTACTTCTACAATTGGTAATAATTGATCTAACCAGATAATCATCCACAAACAATTTTTAACAAAGAACACTTAATTAGATCTAAAATCTCATATTTTTACAAAGTATTAAGCTACATAATTACCTCCATTTTCAATAGTTCTAGGGGTAGTACAACACCTTTGTTAAAGGTCCTCACTTTTGTCAAAGGTCCGCGCCTTTCACCTAACAGTGCCACACTTCTGTCTCCAAAATGTAGTGCTTTTTCCAAAGTCCAATGCTTCTATCTGCAAACTGGGGTGCTTTCATCCAAACTAGGGTGCTTTTGACCAAATTGGGGCATTTCTATCTTCAAATTGGGGTGCTTTTGTCCAAACTGGGGTGCTTTTGTCCAGATTCTAGCACCTTTGCAAAAACTACCCCACTTTTGTAAATTCAGCAGTTCGATGCCTTTGTTCAATAGTGCGATAATTTTGTTAGGTATAATAGTGAGCTAATTTTTAGGGTTTAATCTGATTTTGATTTCTAATCTTTGGCTAACCCAACAATTTTTTGTTTCTTGATTTCACCTAACCAATTTTCAGCATGTGGCATTTGGGGAAAAAGAATACCAATGTTTGTTTTGTAGAGTTAATCTAGGATTTATATTTGCAATTAGGTGCATAAAATAAATTCATATTTACTTTAGTGCTCTAAAATTGAACACAATCTTCACACTTCAATTTGGTGTTTAAAATTGAACAAGACAATCTTAATTCGGTGCTTAAAATTGAACAAGACAATCTTCATGCTTTCAATTGGTGCTTTAAAAATGAACCACACATTTCAAGCCTTGGTGCAATTAAAATTGAATTGTTTGTCGTGCTTGGTAGGGTAGAGTGTACGTATCCTCTCCCCTTGTGCTTCGTGCAATCTTGGGTGACGAGAAATACCTCCAGTTTGCACTTATTATTGTTAAACACAGAAGGAATTGTCTACGTATCCACTCGCCTTGTACGATCTTGGGTGATGAGAAATAGCAACACTAATCCTTCCTTTATTGTTAGGAGGCTTGCCTGGGGATTTCATCACCCTAGGGTTTGACCTCAAGCACGTTTCTTTTGGCGAGCTATATAAAGGGGTGAGAGCGAAAGTTGTAGCTCAATCCAATCATGACATATCACATGTTCCTCTATGGTCTTGGGTGATTCCGAACACAAAGAGATGATATTTCAATATCACGTTTGTACATGCATTGGTGTTTACATAGTACCTCCACTATGAACCTTGTAAATCTAGAAGCCTAAGATCCATTTGTAGATTGTCAACTTATATTGGTGCAACGAGATAGCATCATCTCGTGAAGTTACTTGCTATGTGCTGACACTTGTTGAGGCGAAATTAACCCCTTGCAAGGATCTTTTCCGAGGTGTCAATGTGGTACATGACCTTGGCATACTCTAGTTGTACATTTAAGGGAAGGTATTTTATTACACGACCCTAATATAAGAAGATAAACCTGGTCTACCACTACAAATAGGATTGTGTTCTATGGCGTGTTTTTATCATGGATACCATTGTGAAACCAATTAGTGTGATCTTGTGGAAGAACACATGAAAATCATCTAAAACACCAATTGAGTTAGTTTACATGCTGTTTATTGTGTTTTATCACATCAAAAAATTTCAAACACCTAGGTAAAATTGCACATCAAAGATCCTTTGACAGATCGATGTCTTTACACATCTTGACGCATTTGTCAAGGAAAAAAGACATCTGTAGAGTGACATCTTTGTTCAAATAGTCCGAAGCTTCTATTGAACATCAACACCTTTAGAGATACCACAATGTTTTTGAAGTAAACAATTCGACGTCTATGCAAAACAACAAACAAACAAAATCCCTTTTAACTATCATTTTGGGCTTTTTAACACACTTTCTAGGTTGTCATTAGGATCAACCCAATAAAAAATAGTAAACCATCAACTTTACCATCAAAACATTCGATTTCAAATAACAACTTAACATTTTGACATAGATCATTTGGATTTAGATCTTCATCCTAGCACCTAGTTTGACTTTATGCTTGAAAACAATCTCTTTTCAAGTATTTGGTTGAGTTAGTAAACATAATTATGGGAAAACTTACTTTGGAGTCATGAGTCTACTTCCAAGGTTTGTAAGTTCATTATCAACCTCAAGCATACCTAAGGGATCTACTCTAAAATTTGTCAAAATTGAAGGTTTTATATCCTCCATCCATCCACACAATCATTCAAACATTGGTCCTAAACCTATTAAAGTGTCATTATTAGCACAATTTGAGGCAACCAAAACATTTCAACAAGGTCATTTACATCCAACATCTCCTAGGGCTAATACAACTTGTATGGTCACAACAAGGTATCAACACAAAAAGAACATGGAAGCAAACCCTAGTCACCCTAACGTACCTACCACTACAAGTGCAAATCCAAGTGGTTCAAAGGCTCCTATCAACATAGGTGTTAGTGATCAACCTTATGAATGTATCAAACTACTTCTCAAGGGTATGAATTACTTCATAAATGAAAACAAAATCTCGAGAGGAAATGGTCTATATAGAGGACATTACCAACAAACCTCATGACTTCACTCCCAAAGAAAAAATAGAAATACAACAAGACCAATCTTTTATTAAAGTGGTAGAAGAAGTGATAAGTCAAGAATCCAATTAATACATATTGATACTCACACAACAAGGTGCCAAACTTCTCGCCAATTTTGATGTAAATCAACTTAGAGAACAACCAACAACATCAAATGTTGGAACATAAATTTTTCCACAAGGGAATGACCCCTTAGTGCATCACATTATTGAACAAGTACCTAAAACATCTTCAGATGTACTAGATCAGTCCATGGTCACTTCTCAAGGGATAGATCAAACAAATTTATCAAATCAATAAATCAATCCCTTGTACAATGCTCAAAGTCTAGGGAATACCAACACAAGTCTAGGTTTTTAGAACACCAACACAAATCTAGGCTTTCCAAATACCAACATCCCACCAACATGCAATGCCCAAAATTCAAGCATGAAAAACTATGGGATGAATTCACCTTCACAAAACATGAACTTGAAGGGTTCCAACACTCAACAACCCCAACCCAAACAACATAAAAAAAATCAACAACCCCAACAACAACATCAAATACATCAACAACATCAAAAATCACAACACAACATCAACATAAAAATAAAAAAACCTCCAACATCAACAATACACCACCTTACAAAAATTGCAAGTACAACAACAACTGCAAGATCAACAAAAAATTGCTCAACAACAATCGATGTCACAACAAAATCTTCAACAATCATCACACATCAATTATCAACAACCAAATTCATCACAACAAAGCTTTGTCCCTCAAGGTCAATATGGGTCTCACAATGCATCTCCCAACATCAATGAAATTATCAAACCATTCCTACACCTCAAGGTAATCTGCAATATCAAACCGGTCCTACACCTCAAGGCAATCCTCAATATCAAATCGGTCCTATACCTCAAGGATATCATCAATATCAAATGGGTTCATATAGCATGAATGTTCCTCCATACAAATATCAAAGTTTATACAACACGTATAATCCATTACCAAACATTCCACCTACGAACTTATCATCACAAACCCAAATGTTAACACAATAGATTCAAGACATACAACCGAGGAAGACAAAAAAATTGTAGGTTGTTCAAGATCTATGTCCCTAACCGTTTGACATAAACATCATGATGGTACCATTTCCCCCAAACAATGAAATTCCAAAGTTTGATAAATATAAAGGACATGAAAATCCCAAGGAACACATAAGATAATTCTATGTGGCTTGCATGGAAGTATCATAATGATTCATACCTCATGTGACTTTTCCCATGACGTTTGGGTGGACAATTGATTGAATGGTTCTCACATCTACCTCCAAGGATCAAAACATTCCAAGAAATCATAGACCAATTTGTAGCACACCTTTCCTATAATATGGATGCATAAATCACCTTGGAGGAGCTATACACTTTAAAACATAACAAAGGAGAAGCTTTTTCTTCTTTCTTACAAAGATGGAGACACAAGGCAAGCAAATGCAAGTGGTCAATACTTGAGGAACAACAAGTTGAGATTGTGGACATAAATCTAAACACACACCTTACCTTACAACTAAGAATGCAATGCATAACAAACTTAGAGGAGATTATATCTATAGGGCTTACCATCGAACGATCACTCATTGCCAAGGGATCTATGCAAACCTATAACCAACTGTCTAGTTCCAATGACAAACCCCGTTTTTGGGCCAAAAATAAGAATGTTACTAATGACGGTGTGGTAGATGCAAAGGTTGTTATCAAAGCACCCTATAACTTACATACACAACAAAATGTCCAAAATGCAAATTCTTCATGAGGGCCACCACCAAGAAAGGATAATGCTCCTCAAAGACAATTCACTCCCTTAGGGGAACCCATTGAAAAAGTCCTAAAGAAATTGATACAATCAAAGCACATTGAACTTCCTAATTATCACAACTATCCTAAACCTAAAATAAAACCATCATGGTATAGTGAAAAGGATTTTTGCTAATATCATCAAACAACAGGGCATAAAATACAAAATTGTATCAAGCTAAAACATCTTATCCAAGACCTTATTGACCAAGGGGAAGTAAATGTCGATCAACAACTTGTGAAAAAAGATCTAGGAATCTATAAAGATCCAATGCTTGATCATGGGAAGGCTAAAGATTCTGGAAAGACACTGAGCTATGACAATGTGAATCATACCTATGATAATGTAGTAGGACATATTAGTACTACTCATTCTTCACAAAATGAGGAATTGGACATGTATTGAGATATTTTCCTAAAACATGATCAAGATCAATCAATAATGTATAACAATGTTCTATATCAAAATGATGACATTAAATATGTCTCAAATTGCAACGTACCTCCCTCATATGACTTAATTATTGGTCATATTGAAGAATTTCCAATGCGAAAAGTAGCCCCCATCACCTTATCCAAATCCATTAAGATTATTCAAGAAGCTTCCATCCATACTCCACCTTTAACTCAAGGTCCATGTCAAGAATACAATCCTGAGTACAAGGTAACTTTGAGAACCCCCCCTTCAAAGGTGTAAAATCTTGGTGAATCTTATATACTTCCCAAAAACTATTAATTTAATTGGTGATTTTTTTTGTTTTCGAAAAAAAATCTCAATTGGTGAATCTTTTGTAATCGCTAGAAGTATGTGGAAAATCTTGGTAAATTGATTTTTTTAAAAACCAATACAATATTTTTATAGCAAATTAAAACCTATTTTAAAACCAATAAAATATTTCCATTGGCGAATTAAACCTGTTTTCAAACCAATAAAATATTTTTGTGGGCGAATTAAACCTGTTTTCAAAACAAAAAAATATTTTTGTTGGTGATTAAAACCTATTTTCCATCAAAAAAAATATTTTCATTGGTGAACTAAACCTATTTTCAAACCATACAAAAATTCATTAGCGAATTAAACATAATTTAAAACCAATAAAATAATTCATTGGTGAAATAAACTGGTATGCCAATAAAAAATTATAACGTGGGTGGCAAAAATATCAAATGCTACATATTGTTCTATTCTAGGACAAATTTTCCACACATCCAAATTCCTTCATAAAGTGTCTGGAATGGGGAAAAGTGTCAACATATTTATTATGTGTGAAGCCAAATTTCAACACAAATTAATATAATAGACGACTGTTTGACGAATTCTCGATGGACGACTATAGTTGCATTCTAGAAGCAAATGTCTGAAGCACTAGACTTGCGAATTCAGACCTTCGAAATAACACTAGAACCGTTAGATTTCCAAATATAAATGGTTGACCTTTTATTACATATTAAATCACTTAAAGTCATGACACCCAAAATAATATTTTATTGTTGATTAGCTACTGACAGTTGAAGGTCGGTTAAGTTATGACTTAAGCTTTTGGAGTCATTATGGTGATCGGCCCCTCCACCTAGGTGATTACTGGTTCTGTGGAGTATCAAAGAATTTAATATCTCTTAAGTTCGGTGACAAATATTTGCTCACAAAAATCAATGTCCTAGATGAATTTTCGATGGATGGTTGTAGTTACATTTCAGAAGCAAATTTATGAAGCACTAGACTTGTGAATTCAAACCTCTAGAATAATGCCAAAACTGTTAGATTTGCGGTTGACGTTTTATTATTTATTAAATCACTTAAAGTCATGAATCAATTTTTTTGAAATAATATTGTCACATCAAGTGGTGAATTAAATGTTCAAGTGTTGAGTATTTGATGTCTTTTTTCTATATATACTTCACCAACTTGATGTTCTTCATATTATTTATAATATATTTGGCTTTGCTTTCTTTCTTCTCTATTCTCAATTTCTCTATGATATTATGGAGTCTTCATGGTGTGTCATGCTACCCAAATGTTTTTGGGAGAAAAGAATCAACGATGCATACAATAGACGAAAGTCGGGTATGGTTTTTACTATTCCTTGTGTGTAGGTTGAGGAGGCTATAAGAATAATTGTGGGTAGGGAATGGCTTCAGAACAACCCTCGCGCTCTATTTTATGAGGTAGCTTCTGTGTTCTTGTCCAATTGCATGGAAATTTTTTTGGATAAAGATTTGATGAAAGATGCTAGCAATACATTATTTGTAGCCTTTTATTTACTCTCTTTCTTCGTTGGAGTTGGCACTTGAGCTTTAATATTTTGAAATTGGGTTAAATCCTGTTGGTGGAATCTTCCCCAAACTTTAACTAGTTGCTTCTATAGTGCAAGCTCTTGTCCTAGTTAATATGAGGTGTGGTTTGGTGTGTGATACGACCAATGAATCATTGCAGAGTCTGGAGTTTTGGAGGAAGGATTTGGGTGATTCCCTTTTCTTATCTGTTGTTACTTTGTTCAATTGGATTCATCTCTTGCTCAAACACCCAGTTGAGGACCTTTGCTATTGTTACAAAAAATTTCAGTAATGAATTGTCTATATTTTATTGTATAGTTCTTGTAATATGTATTTTATTACTAGATTTTTTTTCATGGTTAGTGGATTTTTGGCCAGGCTGGCTATGTACTTCATGGCTACTTAAATTAAAATACTTTTCATGGCTCCATTCTTGTAAATCCTTTATGCTTTGTTCAATATAAAAATATGGCTTTTAAGTCTGAAAAAGATATTTATATTTTTTGTATGATTCAAGTTCAACATATAGTTCTGATTTAAAATATAAGTGAGTGAAATTTATTGTGACTTATTAGTGGATATTGATAATGATTAAGCTACAACAAGCCATTTAATGCCTCAAAGTACTCTACCTTTCATTTAATTCTCAATCTTTTTATCGATTTTGCATATTCGTCAAATAGTCTTTCATTGAAGAAAATTTGGTTGCGGTATTGTAGATTAATGCCATATGTACCTGGGAAATATTTAAAAGATTCAAAATTAAGTTCCTCTTCTAATCCCAAGTGAGTGAAATGTTTGATTTGATAACTTTATACTTAAAATGGCATAAAGTATGGCATGTGGCACACACTTTTTTTTTTATCATCTATTTCCATCTTTTTATCGATTTCCTCATATATGTCAGATTGTATTTCATTGAAGAAAGTGTGGTTGTAGTACCATAGATTAATGCCATATGCACATCCGAAGTGAGTGATTGGATAACTTGACAGTGAAAATTTCACGACGTACTATAGATGATGATTTCATTAATCCGACGATCAATTGAAATAAGATTTGTAATGATTTCATATTGTTTGAGTGGTGATTTTGAAAGCTTGTAAACTTGAGGTACGATGCGCATGTAGCCAGATGTCAATCAAAATAAACATTGTAAATGTAAGACTTAAGTTACATGATTAAGTTGGCTACTTGGTTTGCACGATTATACCTAGCACGACTCACGAGTAAACATGGATCATGCTAGTAGTGGTGGCCCATAAATAGGGATAATGAGCACAACTAAAATCATTCATAGAAGGCTAAAGGCTTTACTATTGAGTGCAATGTTCTGAATTGTGATAAGGGTTTTTATTTTGCAAGGTTAATAAGGAAGAAGATGATGTGGTATTATTGGGGATACTCTAAATTCTCCTACCTCCAGTTATGTAGTTACAGAGTAAAAGAACAATTTCCTTCAAGTTCAGAATGGGTGGAATTGGAAAGAAGTTGATCTGGTTCACCTGGCTTCTCATACAAGTTTTGAATCAGGATGAGGAGCTTTGATGGAGATAAGTGATTTCACAGAGAGTTTTCCCACATAAGTATTTTAATCTTGTTTACATTCAAATCCAAGGACTTCTCATACTCCATTTTGACAGAGGCCCTCAAAGAGGAACTATGGACTTTTGGAGTCATGTTGGGCTTTCCAGATGCATGGAAGCAACACGAAGATGGTGGTAGAGAACTTACTACCCCTTATCTTTTGCATGACTCTGGTTGATAACCAAGATAGATACATTTTATATCTTCACAACTCCCATTTCCCCAGCATGGTAGGCAAGCCCTATGGATTCTCAAATTTATTTGTTTGGTAATATGGTTTGGATCCCATAGCCACCACTGCTAGCTTGGAATCAATTGTGTCATTTTGGGTTGTTTTGGTACATCAAATTGAGCATATTATAAATTGAAACATAGAAAAATAGGTGGAATCAAACGTGGAATGATGGAAAAGGGGGTATGATGGACGTATTTCTCTAATTTCATTAAGGAAATGAGATCCAAACAATGAAATGACTGTCAACCAAAAGGTGAGTCAAATCAAGGTGTGAATATGCAAATTTCCCTTTTATGCAAGGATGGGGGTCCTGATTAAACAAAACTTTTGGGAGAAAGATTAAAAATAACAAAATAACTCCAAATTGCAATCTACAAAGTGCATCTAGAAGATTAAGCTCAATTTTGATGGAACTAGAAGTTAAATTGCAGATATGAGAATGGGAAAGTGATGTGTACCAGTCATCAAAAGTCTTTTTTCAAAGTTAACTGAGGACTCATTTTCCCCATGGAAAATGAGTCCTAGCCAGGGCTCCTAAAAATCTGTTTCTAGGTGAAAGGTGGAATTTTGTTGCTTCTATGCTTGGGAGATAGAATAACAATCTTCACACTCTCATTCAAGGAAAACCCTAGAGATCTCAATCTAAAGTATGCAAATGAGAAAGAGATCTTGCAATAGGGCTATCCTAGGGTATTATTATAAACTAAAGAGGGGTTCACCACCAAGCTAGGGCTTGGAAAAACTAATGAAATGCAAGACCTAATACTTAAACATAATGCAATGCAATACTTTACTAAATGACCTAGAAAAGCATGTAAATCAAAATAGAAAGCTAAGAGATGAAAGGTGTACACCTATAAATTTTAAGAAGATTGGATGAAGGATTGAAATGATGAAAACATTGAATTTAAGGCTTGCTAGGACTCATACGCCAATCTGGGTGATTTAGTCCTAGATTAGGGTTTCTAGGCAAGAATTGAAATCTAGCAGAGAGGTGTTTATAACTTTTGAAAATTCCAAAGTTTCCTATACTAGGACTCATACACTAGAAGTGGCGTATCAATCCAGTTAGGTTTTTTTGTAAACTCAAAGTCTGATTCTACTCTTCAATGTCTACTTTGTCCTTTCCACTTGATTTTTAGATTTGAAAATTTGATTTGCAACCTATAATGTCTTCCAAGGATCTTCAATGCAAGGTGACAACTTTGACAACTTTGGACACTTGACAACTTTCTCCAAACTTGCTCTTCAATATGTCTTCAACCTAGATCTGCAAATCACACACTAAAGAGAGGGAAAAAATGTTGTTTTGTTAGTAGAAAGGGCTTTGCCTTGGTCTAGTGATCTTCCCCTAGTGCCATTCCAATTGAAGTAGTTGATATCGCATTTGAATGGACAAGTAGTAGGTTTTTTTCGATAATAAGAAATAACAACTGAAAAGGGGGAAACTTATTCCTGCCTCTCTCTTGCTCAATAATCGTTATTGGGAAGTCTTCATAGTATCCTGATCTCCCCCTTTAGGACGAGGTATCATATTAGCGTGAATAAAGGCACCCGGTTCAACAACATTAAGAACTAGACCCGACCTCCTTTTCGCATTCTTTCTCTAGATTTCTCGATCTTAATTGCCGCTGTGGAATAGCTCAACCCCAGGGAGGTCTCTACTGGTGGGTTTTGGTATCTTTCCCTATTCATTTAATGGTCTCTGCCTGATTTTGAGATGGCATCATTTACCTTGTGGGAAAGCAACCTAATGAACACACAGGAAAGCAACCTACAGTAATGAGAGGGCTCAACCAACACTCTTGTATATGTATTAATAAATGAACTCATACTCAAATATCCTTTCTCACCTTGAGAACAATTAGGCTCTAGCAGGAACTCTTAGAGGGGAGGAGGTTGCTCCAAGTTAATACCTCTAGTTGGAGATTAGATTCTATATGTAACATGGGGTGGGGGGGAGGAGTGGCGAGATAGATAGAGTTGGGCATCAGAATCACTACTGACTATAGTGGCGAGCCATCTCAACCCTCCTACCATCATTCAAGAGTAAAATAGTTCCATTCCCCACTTGAAAATAATACGCCCACCTTGAACCCTATGATTCCCCCCCACTTGGCAATAGAGCGCAAAACCCCACCCTCCCCCTACTATTCTAAGGGGCCAATGCAGGGTGGGAGGCCCTAAAGTAGAGATCGATTCTCAAGAACTTTAGCCCCCCACAACAACAACAACATCTAGCTCAACTACCTGGTAAATACTAAGGACCTGAGTTGGGGGGGAAGATTAAGCCTCCCACCCGAAAGACCCTTTTTTCCTCCTAAGTTCCTAGCGCTTCTCTCAATTATGATCAAGATTTTCTTTTTTTCCCTTTGGGACGTAAGGCGAATGGGTCAATGGGGTTAGTGGGACTGACTTGATGAAGGCTTTCCTTTGGTAGCTAACCATATTGGCCTTAGGTTCCAAAGGGCTGGGTCGATGGGGTGAGACCGAACCTAAGGCCAATATGGTCGACTGTCGAAGGCAAGCTAAGTGACTCATCCAACTTGAGGTGAATAGGTTGGTGTAGTTTCCTCAGGTCAATCCCAAAGTAGGGCTAGGTCGGTCGTGAAGCATAGGTTGGTGGGTTGGTGGGGCCCACCCATCCGATGTTATGTCTAGAATTCACCAAAGAAACTATAGGTCGGGTTCAAGATGCGATTTCAATATTTCAGAGGGGATGGGAGGGTAGTGATCGCCCCCCCACCCTGCCTCTTCTCACTGAGTGAACTATAGTTGAACCTATTCTTAATTCTAGTTAGAACATTCTTCGAGTTCAAATCCATTCCGTTGCATAGGTGGGGTCTGCCTCTGTAGGGCAATGGGGTCTTACTGGGTGGTGGGGTCTTGTGGCTAGTTGGGAATAGTTGTTGAAGTAGGGTGGGAATTGAACGACCCGACCCAAGTTCAACGATCCCTCGTGCTTCTTCCTCCCATTAGGCAAGACCCCACTGGGGGGCTGGGAGGATATAGCGATAGGCCTCGGGGTAATTATAGTTTCCCTCCCACCCGACAACTATAGTTTCCCACCCTACATTGGAAACTACACTGACCATATATGCCTTACCCACCAACCAAAGGAGAGCATGGGTGGTGGGGTCACTAAACCAACCCTACCATCCTATTTTCCTCGGGTGGGGATTAATAGTGGTGGGTGGGAGGCTAAGTCTAGGGATTTTCTTATTTCCCCCGAAACTTTAATGAAGCACTTGCTCGCCCTACTATTCTAATGGGGTGCAGGAAATTAGTTGATTGGGGTGGGTGGGTGGAAATAGGGGCCGAGGAAACCCCCCTAAGGGGCTGGGTGGGAATAGAAGGTGCCCGGGTGGGAGGAAGATAAATATTGGGCCAACCCCATTGACCTATAGGTCTTAGGTTGTGCTCGAATTGATCTCTATTTTTGAGAGAGGAGGTGCTTACAAAGAGGAATAGAGTTTGGTGTATGAATCCCTACCATTAAGAACATTGATCGATAGGTTTCTAATGATGTTGCTTCACCTTAGAATAGTAGGGGGGAACTCTAAATTAGTGTTATGCCAAACATGTATAGTAATTCACCGTGGTATGAGTTTGGCAGTAATGCCAGGCCAATTTCAAGGATTGACTACTACCATAACTATAATTCCTACCCTCCATAAGGAATATATGGTCGGTGGAGTTTGCACCCCCCACCAAAGGATTGATTTGAAGGATTGACCACTATCTCTAGCTACCACTATCCTCCACTATCAAACACCTAGGCCTGAAATGAACTATAATTGGTCACCATAAAATGTCATGTCACGGATAGAGAAAGGTCGGTCACCACTTCCAGATTGAAGAATTAGTGTAGAATATTGAATACACCATTATGCTTCTAGATTGGAGCAAAGAAGAGAGATAAAGCCAACTGATCAATAGGTCCAAGAGAGATAGAGCCGATTGATCGATAGGCCCGTATCGAGAGATAGAGCCAACATCTATGCTCGTATCACCAAAATATGGTTTTGACCACCATTTCACAGATACGGTGCACTTCTTTCTTGAATATGGTTAGAGCAAGGATCTTGTTGAATTGAATACACCCACTTCTTTCTTGAATATGGGAATACGGTCTTGAATATGGGAATATGATTTTCCACTTGGGTGAATGATCAGTGGTAACCTGTACATAATATGACTAACATTCATCCATCCATCCATATTACGTTAATATGACTAACATTCATCCATATCACAAACATAATATGACTAGTCTTTATTCCTATCCCCAGTCAACCAACCATACTACATACATAATATAACTACTCTCTATCCCTAGTCAACCGGTGACTTGAAGTCAATCGATGACTTGATGAAGAGATGATTTTCATAGATTTGCAGTCATGGCTCATTCATATTATGTATAAAAAATAGAAACAACTAGATGGAATAATAAAGAGACTTATAGATACCTTTTGTTGTGGTAATCAACCGTTGAAATGAAATGAAATAGGATGAAGGAATCATGAATGAACAAAATGTAATGTTGCAAATCACCAAACCATAGCAATAAAGTGTTGCAAACATGTATGAAGTGGCTCTAATGGATGTAGTTATTGAATCTTGCTTGAATGTGATAGATCTTGAATTGAATGCTAGCTTGAATCATAAAACCCTACATCACAAATATTAGCTCAAAAATAAACATGATGAATACTGACTTTGACATGATGCTTGATGCTTGAAGAATGCTCTAAATCACTTGATAATTAGCTCTTGAAGACTCTTGAATGCTCTTGTAAACTCTTGTATGCTCTTGTGAACTCCAATTTTCTATAATGCATGAATAATTGAAGGCTTAGGATGATCTCTTGAATGCTTAGGTGAAAATGAGTGAAATAACCTTGTATTTATGCTTTTTTATACTAAATTTCCCAAAATTACAACACTACAAGCCGACATCAGATCTAGAAGGATAAAATCCCGCCAAGAATTTGAATTAAATTTAATTTTGGGCCACACGAGACTCATACACTAGAAGCGGCATATGAGTCCCGTTAGGCATTAATTATGGGACACATTTTAAAAAATGATTAGAATGATGTAAAATCTAGATTAGGGCTCAAAACCCTAGGTGGGACTCATACGTCCAAGGTGGTGTATGAGTCCTAGATCACTAAATCTAGGCTAGACAACCTAAAAACACTTGAATTATGATTGGATGTTGATTTATGTTGGGATTATCCTCAAAAAGATGCATTAAATAAGGCTTGTGGATGCAAAATAAGGCCAATTAAAGAATAAATAAGCCCAATTATTTAATAAAACCCTAGAAAAGTGTGAAAGTGTGTTACAACACTTTACAACACCCTAAATAAGGTATGATTAGGTTTATTTAGTTTACAAGGGCTCAATACCTAATGTGAGTGTGTTAAACACATTTCAACACTAAGTTAAGGCATCATTAAGCTCGATTTTATAAGGAGGGCCCAAACAAGTGTGAAAATGTCACAAACGACATTTTTTGACACTACACTAGGTTTTTTTTTGTTGTGTCTATACACCCAGATTCCCGAATATCATAGTTGAAAAGCCGGAAATAAATCCAATAGGCCAGTTTTCGTGAAATTGCAAGAATGGTGACAACTTTGACAACTTTGACAACTTTGACAAATTTGACAACTTTGCAATTTTGCTTCTTCAATAGATCTTCCACCTAAAATCTGGAAACACACATCAAGAGAGAAAAATATTATTATTTTAGGTGAATTGGGGTTTGCCTTGGTCAAAACCTGTTTTGGTAATTAAACCTTGTAATGAAATGAAATAGCTTGAAGGAATGATGAATGAACAAGGTAATGTCACAACTCACCAAACCCTTGTTTGAACCTTGGAATATGGATCTGTGATGCATGAAATGGCTTCAATGGATGTAAATCTTGATCTGAAACAATGCCTTTGAATGATTGAATGGATCTTGAATACTACATCAACATATTAGCTCAAATAACATGTATGATGCAAGAAGACTTTGACATAATAATGGATCTTGGTTGCTGCAATAATCTTATATAAATCTGCTCTTCAATGCCTTGAAATTCTCTTAAAATGCTCTTGATCATGCTTTCTAAGATACTTGAAAGTCTTAGATTTTCTAGGTGAAACATAGTGAAATGACCTCTTATTTATACACATGTTAACATTAATTCCTGAAATTCAAATAACACAAGCTGATATGTGAATATACATTTTAAATAATTGAAATACCGCCAAAAGCATATTTGAAATTTAGGTCCTAGGTCTAAGTGAGGATCCATTTGGCCTTGGGAAAAAGGGTCCTAGGTCACTTACCTAGGACACACATTCTCCAATGTTAAGTGTTATGTTATGGCATTGATGAATGTCGGGTTTTACCCTTTGGAAATTATAATTAGTTAGGCTTGGATTTGAATTAAAGGGGCCAAGTAAGGCATAATTAACCTCAATTAATTAATGAATCCCTAGATTAGTGTGAAAGTGTAAAGGTACACCTTACAACACCATAAATAAGGCACAATTAAGTCTAATTTATTTAATAGGGCCCTAAACTTAATGTGAATATGTAAAATACATATTACAACACTAAATTAAGGCATAATTTAATCCTTTTATTTAATATCATTTCCAAAATTAAGTGTGAAAAAGGGATACTTTTTCCTACACTACATTTATCCCCCACTTTAGTGAGAGCATGACCCCATGTCAAAATCACACTAAAGTAGACAATCAAGACACTTATGTATGCAACAATGACAAAGATACTCAATCATACACTATCAAAGCCTAGGAGAAGAAATGGGGAGGTGGATCAAGATTCGACTGTCCCAACATGATGTGGAACATGGCTATTTGTCCTTCTTGTTTACAAGTAGAACTCGATGTCCACTATGCAAATGACACACACTCATTCCGGGATAATGGAACCTCAGGTCGTCGACTAGGTGAGCCCCCAAGAAAGTGGCTTAGTGAGAAAGTCATGCCTTTGTGTCAACTCTCACTGTACTTACCATATCAAAGCTATCCTTCTAAAAACTTTGATAGAGCACCACAAAGGTTTCGGTTTCGAGCTTCACAAGGTTAACAAGTTGTATTATGCTAAACACTTATGAACATTATATATGGTTTTGTTCAAAGGGATCTTGCTTAGTCCGTGTAAGGTCTTCTTCTTAGGGATTATTGTGCTTAATGTCTCCAAGAGAGGACAAGTCCAAGATAAAAGTTTCACAACTTAGGGAATGCAATGTGTAGCATCACCACTAAGAGGAAAGTTGTATGCTAAGAAATATCACGCTCTTAGAGGATGTCAAACTCAATGACACCACCAAGAAAAGAACACATCACAAGAAGTAAGAAAATCACACAAAGATCATGGGGACATTGAAGTATGCCCCTACTTTAAAGGAATTGCTAACACCATTGCTATGAGCAATAACTTTAAAGTAGAATAAAACATGAGAGCTTACTCAAAAAGCCCTATGCCAAGTCATATGTTTCCAAATGAAGCTGCATCATGTAAAGAGGAAGGGGTTGCCCCCAAAAACACGTAAGGGATCTATGGATTTGGGGTCAATATATCTTTGCTAAAATGTTTTTTTAGAGCTCAGAACATCATCATTCCCCAAATACTCGTAGAACAAGAAGAATGAGACATAGAGAGTGAAAACAAAGAATAAATTTTGGGTCAACATGGAAGAGACCTTAATGTCTCGACACCTTGCATCATCCCCAAAAGGAAAACACAAGACAAGAGAAAAGGTAAAATGTTTACAACATAGAGAAGAATGTAGATACATATAGAATAATGCACAGGACGAGACAGATACATCAAACAAAATAGTATGGGCGATCACATTACACACATGCAATCACACAAAGAAACATGAAAAAGAAAATAAAGCAAAAGACTAGTAAGGAACATGTGAGTCAACCTATAACATGTTGTTTGCATCACAATCTTGTTCAGTATATGCAGAAGAAGGACAACTAGCCAAAGGGAAAACGACAAGTGCCAAACTAGGACACACACCAAGTTCAACACTCTTATTAGTATAAACATCATTTAAGCTCATAGAAGAGGAGAACATTAGATTTAGCTCATTATGCACTTCCTCATAAATCTTAGAAATTTTAGTGTCATCATCCAAATCAATCACAACAGGAGGTCTAATGACAATATCCATAGAAGTTTGTTGTTTTTTATGCTGTGGTGAGGGCGAATAAACATCATTCACTATTGGAGATAAGTTTGAATTTTGATTTTCTATGTTAATTTTTTCTTCTTTTGCTTGTAACGAATGAGCAATAGCATGAAATATATGCCCATGCTCTCTAGCATTTTGATTTATTTTCATGCGATTTTCAAGTTGTGTTTGTGTAGGAGTGGGTTTATCAACCATAGGTTTCTTTTCATACCTTAAGGGAGGAATGTAAGGAACCATGGAAGTTTGTTCAACCACTTTCTCTTTAGCTTTGTAAAAATTTTTGGCTTTAGGAGGCACAACGAGATTTATTTGATTATCTCATGGTCTCTTATATGAAGTGGGTGAAGGATTTTTAATAGGATGCTCTTGGATATTTGGAAGGGATTTTGGTTCAATCATGGTTTTGTCAAGGATAGGTGGCTTAGTCATGGGTTGAGGCATTTTGCTAAGGGATAATTTTGCTATATGCTTTGCCTTAAAATTTTGATATGATTTGAAAAGAAGTATCCATGGGTTCTAATAGGTTTAATAGGCTTGGGACAAAAGAAATTCAATGAAAAGTTCCCACGGGAAGACATGGGATTAAATCCACTATGATGCACTGTAAATATCTCATTGCCAAATGGAAACTTTAAACATTTATGCACAATCGACGAGATGAAATTTATGGAGTGAAGCCATGGATAGCCTAAATTCACATGAAATTGGTCTAATGATAGGATGATGGTGAACGTGACAGTTAATTCTTCCAGTCCAACCTTTAGAGGGAGATTTATCAAGCCAATCATAGGGCACACAAAACCATTATGTGTTTTGATCCATGCTTTCAATTTGTCATATGTATCTTGATAGAGTTCATGTGCAAATAGGAATTATTTAGTGATCACATTCTCTACACAGATGGGATCAATTAATATCCCATTAGCAGGCTTGTCATTGATTCTTCCAGCTATGTAAATTAGAGGACCATCAGGTGCATGTTTAAGTATATCTTGTTGTGAGAAAGCAATATCAAGCAACATTTTAGTTGGGCCCTTACGAGGTTTAGCGTCAATAAAGTTGACAGAGGCATGTATATTATCATTCTCTTTATTTTTGAAATTCTTGTTAAGGATGCAAGCTAGGCTACCAAAAAATTGTATTCCTTGTTCACTCTTAAGAAACTTTCTTATGTTAGCTAGCATAGGAACCACATCAAGGCTTACGAGATTTTACAATTGTTCTATGTCTTCATCCATTCTTTTTATGATTTCTTGTAGGATATTAGCAACATCATGCACATTGGTTGTCGGTAAGGAAGTCATTGGAAATAAGGTGTGAAGGTTATGATCCATAGAGGGTTGATTATCAACACTATTAGTGAAAGAGTTGGAAAACCCAAGATCCACGACAAATAGTGTATCACAAGATGACATGAGTCTCGAACTACGTCTCACAATAGTATTGCTAATAGGACACCAAGTTGTAAATCTCATACAAGTTTCAAAAACTTGGTACACACCCAAAATGGAAATAAGGCGAAATGCAATGAAGGATCCTAGAATGTAAAGCGCAATGCAAATATGTAAATGCAATTTTTAGATTCTAAAAAAGGTAATTTTTTGATTACACAATACAAAAACCTGAAAAATGATGTCTTGTAAATGCAATTTTGAAATCACACAATGAACTAATTTTATCAAATTAAGCTAAATATGATTAATTCTACTTAACAAAAAATTTGTAAACTGAAACAAAAAATTGAAAACAACAAAATGAAATGCAGATACTAATGTTTTAGTGCCCAAAAAATTAGGAAATGACCTTGATTAGGGACTCATTGGACCTAGGGTGAATGGGTCCTAGGTTAGGGTTTTGAAAAGTGTTTTTATATATTTTTGAGATGATTTTAGTGGTTTCCAAATTCTGATAAAAAACAAGAAGTTACAACTTGATTTTTCTATGAATTTAATGTTGAATGCAAGTGAAAAATGTGACAAAATGACAAACTAGGAGGCCTAATTTCATATGCAATTTTGTTTCAATTTTCAAATGCAAGTGAATATGATGCAATTCTATGTAAATGATATGCAAAATGAATGATTTGTTTTGTATTTTTTAGTTTTAAAGAATACAAAGATGCAATCCTAAAACCCTTAAATTAAATGAAAAGTTAAATGCAAACTAGACAACCCTAAATGAGACTCAATTCAATGAAATGACATGAAAATGAATGCAAGATCTAAATCTAGGGTGCAAATGGACTCCAAAATCAAAAAATTGCAATGGTCAAAAAGTCGGGTTCACCATAATGAAACATAGAAAAATAGGTGGAATCAAATGTGGAATGATGGAAAAGGGGGTATGATGGACCTATTTCTCTAATTTCATTTAGGAAATGAGATCCAAACAATGAAATGACTGTCAACCAAAAGGTGAGTCAAATCAAGGTGTGAATATGCAAATTTCCCTTTTATTCAAGGACGGGGGTTCTGATTAAACAACACTTTGGGGAGAAAGATTAAAAATAGCAAAATAACTCCAAATTGAAATCTAAAAAGTGCATCTAGAAGATTAAGCTCAATTTTGATGGAACTAGAAGTTAAATTGTAGATATGAGAATGGGAAAGTGAAGTGTACCAGTCACCAAAAGTGCTTTTTCAAAGCTAACCGAGGATTGATTCACCCTATGGAGAATGAGTCTTTAATAGGGATCCTAAAATTCTATTTCTGGGTTTTGTTTTGCTGTGTCTGTACTCCTAAATTCCTGAATCTCGCAATCAAAAAGTCATAAATAAATCCTGTAGGTTAGTTTATGTGAAAGTGCAAGAATAGTGACAACTTTGACAACTTTGCAATTTTGCTTCTTCAATAGATTTTCACCTAAAATATGCAAACACACATCAAGAGATAAAAATGTTGTTTTGTTAGGTGAATGGGGGTTTTCCTTGGTCAAACCCTATTTTGGTAATTAAAATTTGTAATGAAATGAAATAGCATGAAGGAATTATGAATGAACAATGTAATGTCACAACTCACCAAACCCTTGTTTGAACCTTGAAATATGGATCTGCAACTTGCATGAAATGGCTTCAATGGATGTGGATCTTGATCTTTAATCTTGATTCAAAACAATGCCTTTCAATGCTTGAATGGATCTTGAATACTACATCAACATAGTAGCTCAAATAACATGCATGGTGCAAGAAGAATTTAACATGATAATGGATCTTGACTGCTGCAATAATCTTCAATAAATCTGCTCTTGAATGCCTTGAAGGGATCTTGAAATGCTCTTGATCACACTTGCTAAGATGCTTGAAAGTCTTAGATTTTCTAGGTGAAACATACTGAAATGACCTCTTATTTATACATATGTTAATATTAATTCTTGAAATTCAAATAACACAAGCCGACATGTGAATACACATTTGAAATAATTGAAATACCACCAAAAACATATTTGAAATTTAGCTCCTATGTCTAAGTGAGGACCCATTCACCCTTGGGAAAATGGGTCCTAGGTCACTTACCTAGGACAAACATTCTCCAATGTTAAGTGTTATGGTATGGCATTGATGAATGTAGGGTTTTACCCTTTGGAAATTGCAATTAATTAGGCTTGGATTTGAATTAAAGGGGCCAATTAAGGCATAATTAACCTAAATTAATTAATGAAGCCCTAGATTAGTGTGAAAGTGTAAAGGTACACCTTACAACACCATAAATAAGACACAAATAAGTTCATTTTATTTAATAGGGCCCTAAAATTAATGTGAATATGTAAAATGCATACTACAACACTAAATTAAGGCATAATTTAGTCCTTTTATTTAATATTATTTCCAAAATAAAGTGTGAAAAAGGGATACTTTTTCCTACACTACATATATGTAGAATCATATTCAAGATCCCAAGATCCAAACCATGGTTGTAAAGCCTCATGGTTTGAGAATATGGTATAAGAAATGCTCTTCCATTGTCACCAGTAGCAGCTTGTAATCAATTGTGTATGATGTAAAGTCAAAAGTGAAATGTGTCATTTATACAAAACAAGAGCTTGCATGCTCTACTCATCTTTAAAAAGCTATGTAATGATGTAACATTGTAATTCAGTTGTAATAAAATAAATGGTTGTGTTATATTCTTTGATATTCATTTATAGTAAATAATTATTTTGTGTGTTCAATGTCTATTCAAATTATACAAGTAATGTAAATGGAATAAAATAATGGAATGAAATATTTAATAAACTTAGAAAAATATTATTTTTTTCCTTTAAAAGATTAAGTATTATCTATTTATGGAATATTTTCATGCAAATTTAAAACATAAAGCAATACAAATGAAAAAAAAAAGTTGTCGTCAAATTGACAAAAAACACTAAAAGTTGTAACTCTTGCTAGGGAACTTGTCAAAATGTTATTGATTTCTAATTTGTCGTTGACTTGCTCCCTTGATTTCGGTATCATTAGTCATTTTATTAAGTCCTTTGCAATGTTAAGTTACCGACCCCTTGGCATTGATGTCAATCAATGTCTTGCTTTTAAAGGGATTCCTCGAGTCTGCAGGATGCTTCAAGTAGATCTCTATGTGACTCATGAAACCATATAATGGACATGTGAACATATCTCAATGACTCCATTAGGATTGTGTATCCTAGCACCACTAAAGTTTAAAAAAACTTTAAAACACATGTTTATTTTTATATCATAAATTACTCAACCATCAATGAACATTTGATGGATGGTTGTAGTTGCATTTTGGAATGAAATGCACAGAGTGCTAGGCTTGCGAACTCAAACCTCCAGAATCACCCTATAATCGTTAGATTTACAAAGATCAACGGTTGAGAATTTGTTTGAGAATTTATTTCTAAGTGTCATTACATAAATGTAATGTACTAATTATTGGATTCTTTTTTGGCATTTGTCCTTGATGTCAAAACTGCCCTGGGTTGGTGCCTTGGCATTTCATAGTTTGGTTAAATATTTCAGCACTCTGTGGACAGTGCTTTGGATAGTACTTTGTGGACAGTGCTTTGGATACTTTCAGTTTTGTTTTGTGGTACTAATTATGTTGGATTCATGTGCAGAGGATAGATATTTGTCCTATGGATTTATTCTTTCATACAAGTATTTATATGATAACATGGGTTTTGCTCAGGCATCTTTGACACCATGGGTAGTGGTTTGGCACGTTCTTAGTGAGGTATACATTTGCTTATATATTTATGCAAATTTATTTCTATATGTGCTAAAAATTCAAGTACGAGTGGCACTTCTTATGTTTGCACAAATCATACATGTTTAAGAAGGTGCAGATTACAAGTCCAAATCACTTATATATATTCTCTTCATTGGTTACTTTGCTAAAGAGGTCTTCAAGACACTTTGTCATAAAGCATAGAAAAGTCATTGTGATATGGCTATAAGCAACCTTGGTTTATTATTGACTTCCATTGGCATGGTCTGTTGGAAATATGTTTACATCATTGGCATTTCTTATAAAAATATTTTATTCTCCTAAAAGAATATTGAGTATTCTAAGCATGTGAAAAAGGCATCGGTTGATTTCAATGGATAGACT
The DNA here is from genome assembly GCA_007258455.2 of Sequoia sempervirens. Taxonomy (NCBI): domain Eukaryota; kingdom Viridiplantae; phylum Streptophyta; class Pinopsida; order Cupressales; family Cupressaceae; genus Sequoia; species Sequoia sempervirens. The sequence goes on from VDFB02353493.1 coordinate 261,811,122, forward strand.
TTTTAAAAGTCTTGGCAATAAAAAGGAATAAATATTGTTTTGTTGATTAGTGTTTTGGGCATATCCGACAGTGCTGACCTAGTCGAGAATTATAACACACAAAATATGTGCTATCGGCCTCATTGTATTTTACAAGAAAGTTGACTTTATTAAAGTCACATGACAGTGCAATAACATTTGTTATTGAGGATTTTTGTCGATCGCCATCATTGATATTTGGTTAATGATTTATGCTATAATGTTGTCGATTTTTTTTGTGATATCTTTGGCAGTGGACTTAAAGTGATTATTATTGTTTGTTAAGTCTTTGAAAAGGAAAGACTAGGGAAAAATGATCATTTCATTTTTCAAGAATAGTATGAACCCTAGCGCCGCCATGGAGAGATTACCATTTCAGTTACAAAATGTTCTTGCTGGTATTCGAGCTTGGTTTTTAGGTATGGCAGTTTGTGAACAATGGAAAGTTAGTTGGTGGACTCTCCATGAGCTAGAAGTAAACAAAATAGAGAATCTTATGGGTTTTTGGTTGTAGTTTGATCTACCATAACAGAAGGTAATATCTATACCTTGCTTTGATCTTTCAAAGGTAAATGGAAAAGTAAAAAAATTAAGTTGATATTGTTTCAGTTTTGAACAGTTGGCTTTATTTATGGTTTCAGTTTTAAAAAGGATCTTGAGTTTTCTTTAATCATAACTGAATTTGAAACTGTTTTGAACTTGAAGTTCAAACTCGAGGGTTTTTGATGTTGACACAAATGCATTTTTCAGTTTTTGACAAACCCTAGTTAACTCAAGGGTTTCAAAATTTTGGAATGAAGGGTTTGCAATATGTGAATAAGGTTTATTCCAGTCTATAAAAAGCATGGAATCTTCAGCCATTGTACTGTGACAGAGATTGGAATGAAACAACAAAGTGTTGTTGAAAAGAGAATAAGGGTTTATTACAGTGATATCTTTGTATTTTTGAAAAAAATGAAAAAGATAGTTTACAGTGTTTATATCTCTGAACCTTATTACAAAGATTACATATTTCAGTGAGATAATATTGGTACTGTTTCATTTACTACAAATTATGATGGGAATTATTGTATATCTTTTATATGTACTTTGTTGAGATTTTGTAATTGCAAAAATAATGCAGTTATAAGGTCCTGACAGTTTGCATGGTTATTGAGAAACTTTGTAAAGGAGTTGGTGCTCCTACTAAAGTTGGTGCTTTAGAATTTTGGTGGAGTTGGTGCTCCTACTGAAGTTGGTGCTTCATAATTTTGGTGGAGTTGGTGCTCTGAAAAATATTGTAATCAGTTTGGAATTAAGCCTGTAAGGAATTTTGGAGTGGTTTTTCTACCCCAAGAGGGTTTTCCACTCGTCAGAGCTCTGTGTTTCTCTTTTGTGTGATTTATGCTTATCTTGCTTAAGATTTTTGTCAAAGTGGTTCATGCAATGCTCTGATACATTATCATAGTTCCAAGTTGTCTAAAAGTTCAAAGTTCAATTGTTCATGTTCAATGTATGAATGTTAAATTCTGCCATTAGTGAGTTTGGTGTCCTGTGTAAAAGAAAGCATTAAAAGGTTGTTCATTCAACATTATGTGAACAATGTATATCATGCTTTGATATGAGTTGTTAAGCATTCTTGTTATGTTTGGTTAAGTCGTTGGAAAACAATCTCAGTTTTCATATTTTATATATAAGTCACTCATTTGTTCAAACAGTTCAAATTTGCACTTCAAGTCATAATTTTTTTTAATTTATACATTAATTTGATTCACCCCCCCCTCTCAGAGTAATTCCACTTCCAACACTAATTATGTAGTTTGGAAACAACACATTGACGTTTCATTCACTTTAATATTAAAAAAAAAAAGTGAACTTTCTATTGCTAAGTGATTTTATTTTTAAGTGAGAGATTCAACACACAGGGAGATTTCAAATTGCTCATTCTAGTGGGTTTCAACAAACTTACAAAGCCAGTCCATGCCAGCTAGTATTAATCTTTTCAAGAATCAAAATCTAGGTAAGTGAAAGATAGAATTCCTACGTTTCATCATTTCTTGAATTCTTATTTTGTCAAACTTTGGGTTTAGGGTTGAGAATTTGAGAGACTTGAGGAAAATTAAGGACTTAAGAGGGATTTCACACTGTACAAGCATGTCTACCACCACTAGTACACTAGTTGTTGGGAAAGGAAAATAAAAATTGGGTAGATAAATAGATAATGTTGGATTGTCTAAAACCTCAAGTTTCACTAATGAATACCATGATATTTATGATCCTAAAATCTATGGTAGGATTACCTTAGAACTTAGATTTTCATGTGAAAATCAGGCTGCAAAGAAAACACAACTTACTAGTGTCAGTGCACCATGGGTACTTGGAATAGGGCGCATGATGTTACATGAGGTTTTCCCTTACCCAAAATTTATCGTGGTCTACACCCATAATTATGATGATAAAAAAAGAGTAATTGTTAATATAGATAACGAAGAAGAAATGTTATCCATTAATGAAGAAGAATTTGAAAAAGTGTTGGGGTTTGCAATCGTAGAATTTGGAAACGTCCACATTGACCTAGAAAAGCTTGCTAGTGATTATGAAGCAGTGGATGAAAGGGAGAAAAATTATTTCCTAAATAAAATAGTTCAAGATACCAAAGAAGTTAGAAACAAATTGAAAGGTAATCATAAGCCTCTTGATGATTTTGAAATTTTTAGACCATGGTTTCAGGATACTATTTTCGTGCTAGCATTTTTCCTCAGACAAGATAGCAATCTAGAAGTGGGTGAAAGCCTCCTTGAAATGGTATGGAATATCCATTATGCTAAAAAATGTGTCAAATATAACTATCTTGAGCACATTGTAGAATCCATGCATAAACAATTTCTAGTGATTAAAGGAGGTTCCGCCAATATATTTAGTTTCACAACCTACTTGTGCTACCTTTTTCTATTCAAATTTAGTGGAATGTTCAGACCAACAAGCTTCAGATTCAACCCTATACAAATCCTAAGGAAAAAAAGGTCTCCAGTATATGATTGGACCACTAAGATAAGGATGCATGATTCTCGAAGGAACTATAATCATTTTGTAGACTAATTTTTGGCTCTATTGTATCAAGCAATTACAAATACTCCAATGCCTAGATTGCCTATGTCTTGTAGAAATTGTATTCAACTAGGAAAATAAATACAATTGGCTGATTGGTACTTAATGGAAGAATATAATGTGATAAGATTTTATGGATTAGAAATAAAGCCATACAAAATTCCAATTCATGTGACAAAAAGGGTTTTTGTATTGGATTATGTAAGGAAGATGGAGAGTACTGATAAATAATACTTTCTTAGTCAATATAAAAAGAGCTTATTTCCTTCTTTACCTTTTTCATGTGGAGGGTTTACATTCGAGAGAAATTTTTTTAGTGTGGCACATGATCTTTTGAATTTTTTAAATTTTGATGCTATCTAGCACTGGTAGTATGATCCATGTGACACCATTAAATCAAGGATTGTGGCCAATAGGAATGTTGCAAGTAGAATTGAACATCAAAGTAAACCCTTTCTTGAAAACTTGAGAAACAATGATTCTTAGGATGATGTCAAAATAGCAATGAAGAAAAGTGCTGCTAAGAAAGGTATTTCTTTTGAACAATTGTCAGCAGAAATTATGGCATTACACCAATAGACAGGAGTTGGGAATCAAATAAGGAGTCACAAAAATTTTCATGGAAAAAGTGATACATCATCTAGTACAATAAAATTGCCAGATTCTCTAGATAAGGAATGTAGAGAAAAAAATTGGTCACAATAAAAATTTACTGCCTTTTGGTCTATGAGGAAGGATCTAGGTGAACCAAGAACTCTTACATAGTATGAAGATAACAAAGAAGATTATGAGTTTAACAAGTTGTGGAGTATAGAGCATCCCAATGAATGTGAAGAAACTGATGATGAATCAAATGATGATAGGGAAGAACAAAGAGTATAAATACAATTTGGTTTAAGTGAGGCCACACAACAAGCATTTACTTTAGGAGCAACCATAGCTAAAAAAATGGGTTATGAAGGTGGTCCTTTGGGGTCCCAAGGACAAGGCCCTTGGATGGTAATAGATGTAGAGCATAGAAATTCAGGTGATAAACGAGGCCTTGGAGTTGATAAAATAGACCAAGGGCATCCAAGTACAGTTGAAAGAATTCATTTTGTTAAATCTTCAAATCCTCATCCTCAAGGTCAAATACAATCACAACTAAGACATGCCCATGGTGGAGAAAATAGAGCAACTGGCACTGCCACTGGTGGTGGTGGTATGGGTAGTAGTACTAATAGTGGTCAACATGTGCTATAACAACAATTATAAATTACACACAAGAGGCCAAGAATACAAGATACCACACAAACACCCAATGATTAAGGCATACTAAAAAGGCCAAGGATTATGATAGGTCCAAGTCAAACTACCAGTTCCACCACAAAGGAGTTATTTCCAAGAACTCCAATTAGTGTGGCTACAATAGAAACTACAAGTATTCCTATTCCTTCACCATTCAAGCATTCCATTATTTCTGTGTCCCCAGGTTTTGATTTCAATGATGAGTTTAAAAAGAAATAATAATTGTATAAAAAAGAAAGGAAGCAACTGATGGAGAGTTCATCTGCTATAACTTCAGAGCCTACAACAACCATGGTATTACCCACATTTGACCCAAATAAAGAAATCATGGAGTACATGTTTGTTGTTCCCATAGTTCAAAAAAAACCAAAAAATAGATGGATTGATCTGAATTTTAGGTGAGCAAATTCCAATTGGATTTTTCTAGATACAAAAATATTGACAAAATTAATATATCAAAGAACAATGAATTGGTGTAAACATCGTTGCTAAAGCAGAGAGAGAGAGAGAGAAAAAGGTTGCAGATTCAAATGGAGAAGTTACGGGGAAAACTAGCAAATGAGAAAGCAAAGAGGAAGGTAGCAGATAACAAGAGCAATGAATTAGAAAAAATAATAAAAAAATATGCCTCTACATCAACAAGCAAAGAGGATAAACAAACTGAGGTGGAATTGAATGAACTGGAGCAAAGGTTAGATGAGAGCAAAAAGAAATATGATGAGGAAAAATCAACTTCAAAAAAATTAAGACTAAACATGGGGAAAGCAAATCAACAATGGGAACAAAAATTGGAGAAAGAGAGAAAAAGAAATGAAAGATTGGCAACAAACTTGGAAGAAGTAGAAAATGAAATAAACTCTTGTCGAAATAAGTTAATTGCATTTTGTAGAGAAACAATGAGGTATATGAAACAAAAGATCTGGGAGGAAATAATGCAGAGGATTGATCATTTTTATGAATTGTTTCAATTGATTGATGCTATGAGACTACATTTTAAGAAGCTTAACAAATATTTAATGGACAACAAAAATGTGCTAGTAGCAAAGAAATCTACAAATCAAGTTCAACAAATAGTCTACAAAGCCAACGACAATGAATTGAAATCAAAAGGGATTAATAATCGACTTGTTGCCTCAATGATGTTGTCATCTATCATTCAAAAGTGTTTGAGAATGCATGAACCAATGTAATTTGTGCATTTGACTGCAAAAAAGCTAAAGAAGTTGGATAAAAAGGTAAAGAACTTGACAGAGCTTGGTTTGCTAGAGGCTTTTGACACAAATAAGTGATTAATTGGAAATGATGATTTCAGAAAGAAGATGGAGGGTGCAAGGAAGATTGATTTGGACCAGTTTCCTCATAACCCAGATGAGGCAAACTATTTGGATTCCATCAAACCACTGATAACCTTGATGCAACTTTGACTGAAACATTCAAGTCAGGTTCCAATTTCAATCATGAATTGTTAACAAAATTTCAAGAAAGACAACATCAATTAGAACAAATGAAAATTCCACCACCTGAACAATGGAAGTTGCTACAAAAGGTGATAGAATGATTTGATATTGATAATATGAGTTTCCCAGTTCCAACTCAGCTTTGTGTAGAGTTTTCTTTGAGCAAGATTTTGTATTGCCTCTATGTATTCCTTCATTTGAAAATTAATAAAAAAAACTCAAATTCAATAATGTGTTGATGTTCAATTATCTATATTATTTATTTTATCATTTGAAGAAAGCTCTAGTTTCAACTACTAGATACACATAAAATGATTATTGATGTTCATTGTTGTATATGCTACTATTGTTAATATGTTATTAAGCATTGAGTTGAGTGATGAATCACTGAGTACATGTTTAACACAATTAAAATATGAAATTATTAATAATATGTTAATTTATTCTATATGATGCATAACTACATGGAATACAATATAATATATCAAATACAATATAAAATATCAACTACAGTTTGGAATATAAAATTCTTGGTAATCCTCAACTAGTTAAATTAGAGTTATTAGTTTTGTAACCTATGGCTTTCTAAAACCATAGCTAAATTAGGGTTGTTAGGTATGCAACCTAGAGCTTTCTAAAACCCTATTATCCTAAAACCCGGGCGTTCTTATGTTTTGTTGTTGAGATCGTTCACTTTTTGATTGGTCTTTAACATAATTGAAATATGAAATTATTAATAATATGTTAATTTATTCAATCTGATGCATAATTTCATGGAATGCAATATAAAATATCAAATACAATATAAAATATCAACTATAGTTTAGAATATAAAATTCTTGGTAATCCTCAACTGGTTAAATTAGAGTTGTTAGGTCTACAACCTAAGGCTTTCTAAAACCCTAGTTAAATTAGGGTTGTTAAGTATACAACCTAGGGCTTTCTAAAGCCCTATTATCCTAAAACCTAGCATTCTTATGTTTTGTTGTTGACATCGTTCACTTTTTGACTAGTCTTTAAGTTATGACTTATGAGTATCGATGTCGTGAGTCCCACGTCCCCTTTTGCTAGGAAGTTCCCCTTTAATATTAGATATAAAATCAAAATCAAAACCTTTAATTTTTTATAATTTTATTGTTTTATGTTCATTATGTGGCGGAAGATAAAGGATTACACAAGTCCACATGCCCATTGTAGCATGTCCTTTTCTTGGTTGCATAATTGTGGAAGGACACTGTGTGATGATATTCTCACGTGGGACGTGGGAGAATTCTATTGGAGAGAGGGGATGGTTACATCCTTTTCAAGAACTTAAATGCTCCATGGAATGTTGCCATGTGGTAGAAGATAAAAGGATTCCACAAGTCCTTGGGCCCATAGCGACATGTCCTTTTCTTGGTTTCAGAACCATGAAAGGACACTTTGTGATGATATTATCACATGGGACGTGGGAGAATCATGTTGGATAGATGGGACATTTACGTCTTTTTCAAGAAAATCAAGGCTTTACTCATCATTGAAATTTGAGATTTGTACATCCCTTTCTAGATGGATGACCCACATTCAAAATCAATAAATGGGTAGATGAATGTACTACACTCACGTGAACAAGAAGTAATGTTGGATGTTATGGATGATGGCTCATAATTGAATTCATAAAATTTTAGTTCATTTGTTTGGTTTGAAATAGTAGCAAAAAAATAAGAGATGTGCCCGTTTCATGTCAACTTGAGCTAAAGCTCTGAACAATAAAAAAATAGGTATGCCCTTCTTGGAAAAATTCACCATTGTTAGTCTTGAAGCTCATAATTAGGTCTGCAAACTCTATTGCAAAATATAGTAGAGATCATTTTTAAATCATTATGAAATTATGAGTTGGTCAAACACCCAACCCTATGGCTCTACATCTAAAAGACCCTTAGAGGAGGATATTTTGGCCCGGTTGCCAAGTTCCTCAAAGAAGCCTCAACATCAATGTAACCTCGACCCTAATGCAGTAGAGGGGATGGTAGACATAGATAGAAATTACAAAGATATTGAGCTGAAGTACCAGGATGACATAATCACTGGGTGATAATTGTTCCTAAATTGGTATGGAAAAAGAAACTCTTGTTCCCCTATCTCCAATGCATGGACCTATGATTTGGGGAAGCTAGTTGTTCCTAATGTCTTTAAAAATGTGGAACTCATTAGACACTTTGCTTCTAGGTATGATAAGAATATTAGAGTAATTAGGGAATTGGATGGAAGTGTCCTAATGGATATAACTAGGGAGTTTATTTGTGAGTTTTTTAGGAAGAAAATACAAGCAAGACAAAAATAGCTTCAGAGTGAAATGACTCCCTAGGTTTAGATAGAAAAGCTTCTATGGAAAGTCATTGAGAATCCCTGATAACAGACATGAGCCTTTTGATGTCAAGTCTTTTGAAGACTATTTCAGAAGAATATATTGGGTATTATGCCAGGTGTTGGGAGAAGATGCATGCTAAAAAATGGAGATACCTCTTATGTCTATGGCTGTTGATATACATAATCCTTTTTTCAATAGTGACTTTGACTATGCCAGCTTTTTAGCTGAGGCTATTCACAATCAGTTGTTGGAAATTAAGAGAAGGCAAAGTGGTAAGGAGATAGAGGTGAATTTCCTATGGTATTCTCTCATTTTCCATGTGATTTTTTACAAAGGGAAAGATCATTTCAACAGAGTTTTACAACTGAACATGAAAGAGAAAGAGGGCAATGATATCCCAGTGCAATATTAGACCCATGTTTAGGATAAACATTGTAGTGAGTCCAACTATTTTTTTTGGGATTTTCTTTGTAAGACAAGTCATGGAAAGGTTGGGTCTACCCGAAACTAGATTGCACAAGGAAATTTTGGATTTCCTTAGGCCCAAAAAATGGAGGCCAGAGTTAGGAGTACAACATAACTGGGGAGATTATTACCTCCATGAAAACTTAGTTGTTATTAGAATATATGGGTGCCCTCAAGCCCCCCATGTGCTACCCAAATATGTGTCACCCAGGTTGGAATTCATGGAAATTATATGGCAATTGAATGAGATTGATCATTTTCATTTAAGGAAACAAAGGAAAGGGTCTTTTTTCCACTTATGTTACTGCCTTTTCAAATTTCACTTTTACTAGAGATGGCTTAAATAAGCTGAAATAAATGCTTGGGGAATACAAGTTATTTCAGTTAAAACTTAGGATTTTGACCCTAAAGGTTTCATACATGAGGTTAGGAAAAGTATCAAAAGGTCCAATTTTCGCCATCAAGTTGATGAAGACAAATATGTCATAAGAAATTGCAAAGATGAATCTGAGGTATTAGACAGAAAGGAGAAATGGATTACATTTAGGAAGGTAGAGGCTGCTAGGATAAAGAATGATAAGGATTATTGTGGAGCATTTTCTGATATTGTTGAACCAATTGCAAAGATATGCCATCCCCCTAAGACCAAATATTGCTAGCCTTCTTCAACAAAGGTTTAGGTTGGACATGGCTATGGGGAGAGATAACCTCAATGATGTGAGGGAATTGGCATGTTCACAATTCATGTTTGATGACGAGTTTATAAAATCCTAGGAGTTTAAAGAGTTTGTTTTGAGATCAAAGAGGGAGGAAAAGTATGATGAATTAGCTACAAAGGTAGGGGCAAAAATGAATTTTGAGTCCAAAAATATTACATCTAACAAAGGGAGAAGAATGGTGGAAGATACTGGATTGCTACTTGCCCTTGAATTGGAAATTTCTTCTGCAATTGTCTTTGATACTATTAGGAAACGAGAAGGAGAAGTATTCTCCACATAAGATGAAGCAGAGATGGAATTTTTAGGATCAGGGTTCAACCCACATTGGGAAGCCCTTGCAATTTGGGCCCTTGCCCCAAATACAAACAAGCCTGCGATTGTTGAAGCATCAAAGGGTAAGGGTATCAAAGGGAGATTGATTGTAAAGAGGTTGTCTGACACCTCTGCCCTTGAAGCTACTAAATTTTCAAAGGTTTCAAGATAGAATTAATACAGTGTTGAAGGAACATAATGATCTCATGGAAGCTTACAACTAGCAGCAAGTATTATTGGCTCAAAAAACATCCCTTCTTGAAAGTGTGTAGGAAGCAGGATCCTCTTCTACAGTTCCCCTTGCACATGTGATGATTGAAAATATAGAGCTTAAAGAAAAGATTCAAATGTTGGAAGAGCAGTTGAATAATGCTCATCAAAATCAGGAAAAGGAGAGTGTGCACATTGCAACGTGCATCCTAGAGCACAAACTGTCTAAAATATTAAGGATGGAAAATATCTGTGTCATATCTAAAGTTTGAGAAATTCCATTACCAAAATAGGTGGGGATCAAGAACGTCTCAAATATATATTTGAACAATGGAATCCTAGATTTTCATCTTTGGAAGGTATGTATAAGGGATTTGCAAACACATCTGATGCCCAACATGGTATCTATCTTACTTTTGAGATTGTCAAGATGGCACAAAATCATAAAGGGTATTTGGAAAGTATAATTGAAGCTGCACGAGCAAAAATTAACTCTATCATAAATGTTGACAAAAGGGTTGTACCCCACCTGTTAGAAGATAATGGGGAGTTGAAGACCCTAAAGAAATGGAAGGATAGTTTCAATATTGTAATCCCCACACTCCTCCCTCTGATTTTCAAAGATGACAAACTTGATTTAAATCAGCTTGATTCCTATTCAAATAGGATGGTCCATGCAAAACAAATGATGGAAACTTTTTGTAGAGAGGCTAGTGCTTTACTTGATGCCAAGTATCATCAAAATTTGGAGAATGCAAAAAAGCTCTTAGCTCATGACTGAACTTCTGAGGATATTTTTAAGGCATGGAATGAAAAGTATAATTTTTTACCTGGTATGTGAGTGGATCCATGCTTTTATTCCTATGCCTCTATCTAATAATTTGGTTGTCAAAAAGTTTTGGGATAAGGTTCTTCACTTCTTTGCTTGTTGCTTCCCTTATGTTATAAAAGGGAATCTCATTCTCTATAAGATATTTTTGCACAATTTAAGCTATTTGATAGCACAAATAGGAAATGTTGTAATTTTTCTCTGTAATAACAAACAATGACTGAAATACTTAAGTGTATTTCTTTAATTTTGAACATCGACCTATCTCACTCTCCATTATTGTATTCACTATCTTTTGACTCAAAATAATCAAGGGTTATTTATAAGTTGTCATTTCACATCATGTATTTATGTTATGGATGTTGAACTATTAGATTCTATTCAAGGAATGGATTAATATTCCTTTTAGTTATTTATCAAAGATTGTATGAATGGAAATACAATAGGAATTTATAAGTAATGTGATAAGTGTTGTTCTTTGCTTGGTTTCTCATCATAAGGTGGTGAGGTTATAAGAAGCCATGAGTTGGTCTATTGTAGGAGTATATTTCATTTTCTGACTCAGTTGCAGATAAAGAACTAATTAAAATAATTCATAAACTGTGAAAAATGATGCAGAATCACATATCAAATCAAAAACCAAAATTTTACTTTACTGCAAATTTTATGTTTTATGCACAAATCCACGCTAGCAAGGAAACATTAACATTGAGTTGAATGATGAATCACCGAGTACATGTAAAACTTATTAGTATGACAATTAAAATATGAAATTATTAATAATATATTAATGTATTAAATTTGATTCACAATTTCATGGAATACAATATAAAATATCATCAACTAAAGTTTGGAATATGACTCATGAAGTGCAATATAAATACCTAAAAATTGCTAATTCAATTCCATTTTCCAATTCAAGTTAGGGTCCTGAAACTGATGTTCAACTTGAGATAAAGTAAAAGAGTCATCTTGATTTTGAGTCTGGTCTTCATTTTCTTCACCCTGTGTCTAAAACTCAACATTCATTGTGTCATTGTCATTTGTCCCACTACCAACGTTTGAAGTGTTGCACAACCCTCTTCTTTTGCATATGGACCTCCAAATTGTGAGTGCCATTTCAAAAGAAAAAGTTTTGAAATTATACACAATTCAAACAACCTTAAGCAATTTTCCAAATTATTGTCTAGTTTGTTTCTTATATTTGATTTCAAAAACACCAATGAACTAAAAACTTTCTCATCCTCCACCGACCCCAATATCATGGTTTGACATAAACAAGAAAGTTTGAAACATTATGATATCGAACCACACAATATTTTACTTTGACCTAAGGTTGTCCAAGCATTTTCTATTGATCTCGCTTCCATGGGCTTCTCCATGGAATCAAACTGGTCCATCATACTTCTTGCAAAATTCTTACATTGTTCTCTAAGATTATCTCAATTTATAATTCCTTCTATTGTCTATTCATTTTATTCTACACTTTTTGAAAAGTGTTTGGCCAAGGTAATTACTTAATCAAGAAAATAGCTTGGGCTATTTGAGTTGCCTCGAATCCAAAATTGAGGATACACAATAGACATGGCTTTAAGTATTTCATCTTGAGGGAGTCGATAAATCTCTGTGGAAAGAGATTTTGCAATTTCCTTCAAATTATCACTAACAGATTTAACAATGTCTTAAAATCTTCATTTGTAATAGGTACTTCTTTGATAGAGTGCCTGACTATCATTCAATGGTGCATTGGTATCTCAAATCCACATACAAAGACACATAAATTCCTACTTGTACTAAACTATAAATAATTTTCAAGATGATTCAAATCTGTAATTTTTTGCTAGCTTAAAAAAATTGGGCTTTTAGAAGTTAGATCTAGATATAGATGATCGAGGGACATGCATGTCATTCTATGTAGTCTGGTATATTCATAGATATACATAGTTATGTCTTGGGCTTTCTTCACAAGATAATTCATTTCATCCAGCATGGGGAGAAGACTAGCTAAAGTCAAGAGTGTCTCTACATCACTTAACCTATGTAAGAGGTTAGGAGCTTTGTCTACTGTATTGTGATACTCGTACATTATTCCAATTGAGGATTGATATTCTAAAAGAACTTGTTGTGCTGGTTCATGCAACGAGATCCATTTGGTATCAACATATTAAGAAGCTTCTTTCCTACTGTTATTCCCTCAGCAAAATTTTGAAATTTTGTGAAAAATTTGGGACTTTGACATAAGTATGCGTAGAACTCGCGGACTAGATTTTCAACTTTTGATATTGTAGGATACTTTCTTACAATTCTAAATGCTAAATTAATTCTATGGGCCATGCACCGAATTCCAAGAATGTATGGTGCACAAGTAGTTTGTAACTTTGTGCAAACACCGGTCTTGTGATCTTGCATTACTACGGCTCCATCAACTCTTACACACACCAACTTTTTGGAAATTATCAAGTCATCCATACCTCCAATTTCATTTAAATATTTCTTGACTAGTTCAAATAGATTTTGAAATGTTGAGTTGTCCTTCATTTTATGAACATAGAGATGATGAGCTTGGTGGACATTTTTTATAGTATACACGTGCATACAAACCCAAGAAGTATTATCTACCTTAGTAACTTCATCTAAAGATAATGCAATGAAGTTTGACTCTTTTACTTTCTCCTTTAAATCTTGCTTTTCCACTACAACAAGGGAGCTTACCCATTCTCATCCAACATTCATTGACCAATGTGTGCTAGGAAAGTTAGGAACACCCAAAAATTATAATAAATTACAATATATTGGGTAGTCTATCATAGGATGCCCTCTGGAAAAAATATGAAAAATAATACTCATCTGAATAGTTTTTAATAATTGTGCTCCTTCCATTACTTTTCCAAATTGAGCCTCAATTTTACCTCTACATACAGTAAGATTTGGCATTCTTTTCTTACACTCTTCATATTCCACGACATGCTTAACATGAAGACATTCTTCCTTTGATTTCCATCGTACTACTGGTTGTTCCTTTCTGACTATGATTTTTTTTCATAAACTTTACCAATATGTTTTTCTATAGTGTCAAGCTTTAGCTACAACTTCTTGTCTCTTTTACATTTCCAACTACAAACTATACACTTGCATTCTATTAGAGGTTCATCTTTGTTTGCTTTCTCAACTGGTTCAATGAATGGGTACTTTAACACCCAATCAAGCTTAAAATTCCTTGTCATTTCCCACTTGCACCCTGTTTTTGATTTGTCTTTTCATTTCTTACTACCAACATCATCTATGATGCCAACATTTCCATCCAATTCAATTATCTCATTCTGGCTAACCAAGGTATCCCTTGGAACATATTTTGTGGTATTTCCATCCTCATTTAACTCAATGACAATCCCACCTTCTGGTGGTGGTGAGGTATTGTGAATGCCTTCTTCATTAATATCTGGTGGAAGAGTTGATGATGTAGCTCCATCTTGATCTGATGGATCATAAGCATTGCTAATTCCAAAGTAAAACTGTATGGTAACTCTACGTTTTGGGCATTTTGATGGCCTCCCAGTCCCTTCACCACCCCAAGGAGTCTTACCCTTGTTGCACTTGCTGCTCGACATCTTGATCTCTCACTTTGAATAAAAGCTAGAAAAAAAGTCTTCTTATTTAATGACATAGAATATAGGTCCCATTCCCTACTCAATATCATCTTTAAGATTGAAGCAAGAATGGAAAAGAGATAAAGAAATCTTATAACACTATGAAGAAATGATCATTCACCTTTAAGTTTAGGTTTTCACTTACTTGCTATTCGTTAATGTAGGAATGCCTGTGTTGTAAGTTTGTAACTTTCCTACAATGAAATTCAAGGTTCCAAGTCCAACTTCTGAAACGAGAGCTCACAAGTTCAGAACTGAACAAAATGTGTAAGAATAAATGATGGTTTCAATTGTATTTATATCAATCTATATTTGGAAAATTCCACGGGATTTTTAAATGGTATATTAAAAATTTGGCGAATCCTCCGTGATTATACAATGATGCATTTAAGTGTTGGGCAAATAAAACCTTGATGGAACACATATGTTGTAATTTACAAGGCGATTATGGCCCTACGATTAACATGGAGGTGTCATGGAAATTGGCAAAATGTGTCCTCAAATGTAATTATTTTTTAATATTATCGGCGAAATGGGTCCTCATAAGCAACTATTTGTAAATTTTAATTGGCGAAATGGGTCCTCACGTGCAGTGAACATTTAATGACATTGGCGAAACATGTCCTAATACATAATGTTATTTTAATAGTATTGGTGAATATGTAGGTGATTTAATACACGCTTATGAGATTCCAAGCAAAAATATTAGTCGGTCCATCTGAAACTTGTAGTTTGTTATGACAAAAATATTACTTAAATATGCCTCATAAAGTAAATTGATGGCAAATAAAAATGCATTGGACCGATAAATTGTAAAATCTAGGCAATTTGACCACCCTATTAGGTGTGATTTATTTGCCAATTTTGACTTGGCTGATATGTAATATTCACCAATTAGTGAAGATTCACCACTAAAAAAGTCCTTGCCTGAGTATAATGAAAGTTGCTCTGAAACAAGTCAAGATCAAGATCCCATATATCTAAAATACTATCATGATCTACATAACATTTTCCAATCCATTAATGATAGTTTTTGTGAGCGTAAATGGTGACTCCCCAACACCCTTAGGAACAGTTGTTGGACCAAAATATCTTCCACAAGAGAGAGAATGGAAAGAAAGCTTGCTTCAACAATGCAAGTTGAATAATGGTTGAATATGCTTGAATACAAATGTACATGAGATTCCTTGCTTATAAATGCAAGGTTATAGAGAGATAGGATTAGAAAATATTGTGACAAGTGTCTTAACCCTATAACATGAGACAACTAACAAACTAACTACCTAGGAATCAAGCAATACTAGCTAGATAAGATAAGTTATAGAAAATCCAACTAAGTCTTCTACTAAGTAAACTTAATCATGTGAATATGTCCCCTAATTACCTAGTGAGTGAATTAGCTAGGTACAAGACATTTATTCACACCAACACCCCCCTTAAGTGCAACTTAGGGAGAAGATTATTATGCACACTATGCAAATACTATGAGCCCATTTACAATGAAAATGCAAACAATCTCTCACAAACAGAGAAAAGGAGAAAACCCAATGGAAGCAAAACAAAACAAACAAAACAAACAAAACAAAACAAAACAAAAAATGATGTGAATAAGTCTTGTACCTAGTTAATTCTTTACTAGGAACTTAGGGGACTTAATTCACATGTTAATTTTACTTAGGATATAAGCATTCTTCTAGAAGTATTAGTTGTCTTATCTAGATAAGTCATAGTTGTCTTATCTAGACTTCACATCATCCTAGGTAGTTATGGTTAGTTGTCTCATGTGATAGGATTAAGACACTGATTAAGACACTTGTCATGATCTATCTTATCCTATTTCTCATCCTTGCCTTTATAAGCAAGGCATCTCTAGCATATTTTGCATTATATTGTATTGTAGTATTATTGCATATTGTATCATATTGCAATTCTTGTTTGGTGGAATATCATCTTCCATTATTGCTTCTCTCTATTTCTTGTGGAGGTTATTTGGTGTTGCAGATTGAAGATCTTGGTTGCTCACTTCAACATGATATCAAAGCTTTGAATCTTGCAAGCCCCTTCCTTTTTTTTCGTTAGAGAGTTTCTACATCAAGTTTTCTATTATGATTTGAGTTTCTTGTATGATCTTTCAAATTCCCCATATGCTCTTCTCTTGCATTTCAACACAATCTTGAGAATCATAAAGGGTTTGCAAAGATTTGCTAATCCTATATTGCATGTATGCATTTTGGTGAGATATGGTGATTGCAACAATTTTGGATATAGTGGCAGTATTTTTGGTTGTCCCATTGTGTCTAGGAGGCTCGAGAAAGTCAGATTTGGCTTTTGTTTCACTCAATTTAGTCACCATTTGCAACTTTGGCAAACAAGGGTTTGAAACTCAGATCTATGAATAGCTTTTTATTGGAGCATTTTCATCCCAAACATAATTTTCTATGGTATTCAAAAGGCCCAAAAACCCCTGTTCTCATATAAAATTTGTCTATTTTAGACGAATTTGATTTTTGGCAAATTTTTATTTTGCTAGGGGGTCGTCACTGTAGGCCTAATTTCAACCATTTTTTCAAAAATTCATAACTTTTCGCCACGATGTCCATTTGTTGCAAATGATATATCATCGAAAATATGGTTCAACGAACTTTGCAATGGTGTAGGTGATTTTTCCATTTTTTCCAATTTTTTAGCCTAAAGGTACATGTGCATTTATTGCTTGTAATTGGCATAACTTTTGCATATGAAGTCAAATTTTGGCAATTTTTTTTTTGAAATTTCTCAAAAAATTGCAAGGAATCTGTTTACAACCTTCTTTTTCAGGTTTGACAAGCTCTTTTTTTTTGAAAATTGTAAAAATCGTTGTGTTTTATAAATAGTTGATTTGAGCTTGTCACTTGTACAAATTGCAAAATTTATTCATTGTAATTTGTTGGGAGTTGCAAATTGAGTTTTAATACATTTTGGGGGGCCAAAAGGAAAGAAAAAAGAGAGAAGATCTGACTATGCCAAGAATAAATTGTATTCTTATGAATATGATTCAATTTTAAATGTTGTACAATGTAGTAGAAACCCCTTGGTTATATAGCCAAGGTGAGATACAAGATGTCATAGGATTATGAAAAGTGTCTTAATCATATGTCATGACACAACTAATCACAACTACCTAGGTCACATATGTTAAAATTCAAAAGATAACAACTAATGACAAATAACACCTTCTAGAAAGATTCCTTCCTAGGACCTAAGTAAAATTCACATGTAAATAAGTCCCCTAGCAATGAATTAACTAGGTACAAGACTTTATTTACACCAACACCCCCCCTTAAGTGCAACTTAGGGAGTAGCATATTATTATGAAAATGAAACAAAGATTCAAGGATGGGTCCTAACTACTAGGCCATGTTAGGCACCCATGTACATATGCAAATGAAATCTCTCATAAACGTAGAAAGGAGAAAATCTAGTGGGACAAAACTCCTCCCCAAAAGAGAGATGAAATACAAAAAATGAAATGCTCTCAATGAAGAATGAGAAGGCCAAAACCCCATGTGAGGAAAAAGATATCCCCCCCATAAGAGAGAAGTAGAAGAGAGACAAGGCAACTCCCCCTCAATGTTGAGTCTCCTGCAATGATGGTAGAAGCTCAACATTGAATGCTGAAGATGATCCAATATCACCAAACAACGTTCCTCCCCTTAGGAAGAAACAAAACCATGATAGTATGTAGGATTTCAGGAATATGGATGATATGTGATTTCTTTGAAGCATGCAAGTAATTGTCTCCATGTCGATGTCGAAAGCTAACACACTCCAAATAGGCATTCTAGGCCACAGTGCTGAGGAAGACAATGGAAAATTGAGTAGAGATGAATATAGAACATGATCCAAAGATAATGATATCCTCTCTGAAGACAAAGAAGCCTCCAATTTTTTTCCAAAAGTATCTATAATCATGCCAAACTACAAAGAATGATCATGTAGAGATTGAACAAGAGGGTCAAAGTGTTCCCTTGCAACAACTAAAGAAGGATCTTCTCCATCAAAGAGAAGATAAATTCTATCAATGATGTCTCCCAAATCTGTAATATGAGACTCCACAAACAAGTCTAAAATACCTGTCAAGAAGCCATCATAAGTAGCCAAATTTGAAAGACTATGAGTATCCTGCTGCACTGAATCACAAGGAACCAAAATTGTGGAATCACAAGCATCCTTAGGTACAACAATAGATGGAGGAGATATAATGCATGACTGAAGAATTGGATTTGATGTGAGTACTCCCAAGTTCAAGAAGCCAAATGTCTCCTCTGAATCATGGTTTATACTAGAAGTGTGATCAATAGCCAAAGGAACAATGTCACCATCAAAAGAAAAATATACAAAAGGTATACAACTGAGATGAATGATTAACCACACCAGTAGCAATGATCTCTCTAGTCTCCAAGTCTTGAATGATGACTGAATTAGGTGCGAACTCCATAGTCCTCCCATTTTTACCATGTGTAATCTGATATATGGAAAAAAGATTGTTCGTCAAATGAGGAACACACAAAACATCCTGGAAAGTGTTGTCCCCAAAACTAATAGATCCCTTCCCAATTACACTGATGTATGTATTGTTTCCCATCAAGATAGGAGACATAGTACAAGGCTGAAAAGAAGAGGATATAGATTGTGAAGAT
This sequence comes from Sequoia sempervirens, assembly GCA_007258455.2. NCBI lineage: Eukaryota > Viridiplantae > Streptophyta > Pinopsida > Cupressales > Cupressaceae > Sequoia > Sequoia sempervirens. The sequence continues at coordinate 261,830,182 of VDFB02353493.1, forward strand.
GCCATATGATGAGATGCTCCTGAATCTAGAAGCCATCTTCCCAATCCATGACTTGAAAGAGCACAAAGAGCATGTCCTTTATATTCTAATGAAGATGCTTGACCTTTGTCTTTTCTAGATTATTTTGAAGAAGAAGGAAGTGATTCATACATTCTAGAAGGAAAATCATTGTGATTCCTTTTGAGAAGATGTTTCAACTCATCAATATCCTTCTTATAACAATAGTGTTCTTCATATCCATCCTTCTTGCAATATGCACAAGTAGGCCTCTCCTTCTTAGATGATTCTCATTTTGAGGATTCCGATTCTTTATGTAGCTTGTTATTTTTCTTCTTTTGCTTTTTATCAATATTCACCAATTCTTTATGTACCTTTGACTCACTAGTCAACAATGCTTGTGACTTGCAAGACTTGATTAGACCCATGTTCATTAACTTAGCTTCCTCTTGAATTAGGAGATTTGCAAAGTCATCAAGCTTAGGATCAACATATGATGCTCCCATAGAAAGTCAATAGGTATGAAAGCCAAAAAAAAATACTGAATACTCAGGATGAAAATTGAATAACACATTTAGAATCAACTGTAAATCCTCTTTATCAATGTTGCATTCTTTCAATTGTGTTCTTAGTTGCTTAACTTTGGATATATAGTCTTGGATGTGGTAAAAAAATTTAGGATCAAGATTCATCAAATCATTATCAATCTGATATCCCCTAATCTTATCTATTTTACCATACAATTTTTCAAAAGTCTCCCAAGCCTCTTTAGGTGTTTTGTATGATTCAATATGAAATTGCAAATCAAATGAGACTAATGAACATATGTATCCAAGTGTTTTCCCACGATCAATCTCCCATCTTTCCAATTATTTAGCATTAGTAGATTGATAAATGGTTTCCTTCAGATAAACTATTAGAGCTTTTCCCATGAGATAGTTCCATACTAATTTTATCCATGTAGCATAAATATGTGGAGTTAGGAGTTCAATTTGAGATTTCCCCATTGCAAGAACACAAACCAAGCAAAAGAATGCAACCAACCACTGCAAGATTACCCCCCCAAATCACTCAATCATGAAAACCCCCCAAGCAATATCTGATTTGGCACTTTATACTTAGTGCGTTTACAATTGCCACTTGCCAAAAACAACGAAGTGGTCTTGATCTTGGTACATGCAAATGCTAAAAATAGGCCATAGGTTCAAAGTAAAAATTTTATAGTAGATGAGATCAAACTAATTACACCACTGGAAATTACACAAAAAAATATGCACTTTCAAAAAAAAATTCACCCAAAAATGTTACTATAGGAGCAAAAGATGAGCTCCTGAAGTTCCCAAAATGAGGACAAAGCAACAACACCTGTGAGAATCTACAATTTTTGGAAATACTAGACACCAAAACTAAAAAAATATTGCACCACCGTGTAGAGCATGAAAAATTAGCCCAAATAAAAAAAATTTCTTGAAAAAAGGAGTCAAAATGAGTGAGTTATAAAGCTTTAAAGTCAGGGTTCAAAATGAAAAAGCTCATCTGTGAAGGTGGAATTTTTTTTAAAACCTGCTAATGTGATCCAATGCGGGATTAAAATTGACGATCATTTAACTATTGCATGAAAAACTAGGTTAAATTTGATGGTGATATGCCTGTCACAACAGAATATGCCTCCCTGGCAGAATATTCTTCCTAATCGAATATTCTGAAAGAATATTCTTGCGTTGTCGGTCTTTGTTGCATTTTCCACCAGAATTTCTAGTTCTTTTCCAATTATTTGCAATTGTTGATTTTCATTAAAATGGATGCCAAGTTTTGATTGACCGGTCGTGGTTCAGATGGGAGCCACGTGGTGGATGTACAAGCCTGTGGTACTCTTTTACAGAGTACGTCTGCGAACTAATAAATTTTGTAGAATTTTTTTAAAAAAAAATTTACAAAGAAAATTTAAATGGTACAATAAATTTTTTACAATTGCTTTTTAGAATTAACTAAAAATAAAATATTATTTTTTTAATTCGTATCGTTGATAATAATGACAACCTGGGGGGTCGTACGGCTCCCTGGGCAATTTTTTTTTGCCTCAGTGGACAACTACTTCAATTTGGATGAATTGGTAGTTGATCTTAGGGTTTTTGGCCCTTTTGGACATGATGGTAGTGTTGGATTTGACCCAAAATGCTCCAAAAATGTAGATACCTTCCAGATCTGGCAACCACTCTTCAGCTTCAAACCCTCATATATTTGGTCTTGTATGTCCGATTTGGACGAAACAAAAGGAAAAATCAACTTCCTCAAACCTTTTTAACTCAATGGTGAGCTCATTTTTGCACCAACAAGATCTGATAAGAATTTACAATAAAGAGCCACAAATAGGAACCCCCCAAAATTTGGTATTTCTATCAAGTTTTTTCTGATTCTCTCGATCATCATACAATGCAAGTTAAGAGCATACTCAACTACTCAATATTTACCAAGATATCTCAAAAAATGGCTAACCAAAGGCACCCAACTTTCTTTGATACCATGTTAGAATTGGCTATGGAGATAGCCACCCAAGAACTAGAGGCCAAATGGAAAGCACAAGAGAGAGAATATGAATATGACAAGAATAAACTCTATTCCTATCAATTATGATTCAATGTTGATGTATTATTTCCCATCAAGATAGGAGACATAGTACAAGGCTAAAAAGAAGAGAATATAGACTGCGAAGATGCTCCTAAATTGAGAAGCCATCTCCCTGATCCATGACCTCTTTGTGATTCAAAAGGAGGTGATTCAAACATTCTAGAAGTCAAATCAATGTGATTCATTTTGAGAAGATGTTTCAACTCATCAATATCCTTCTTATAACAATAGTGTTCTTCATGTCCATCCTTCTTGCAATATGCATAAGTAGGCCTCTCCTTCTTAGATGATTCTCCTTTAGAGTGATTGAATTATGATTCTTTACATGTGGCTTGTTCTTTTTCTTCTTTGGCTTCTTATCAAGATTCCCTGATTCTTCCAATACCTTTGATCACTAGCCAACAATGCTTGTGACTTGGAAGACTTGATTAGACCCATGTTCATTAACTTAGCTTCCTCTTGGGTTAGGATATTTTCAAAGTCATAAAACTTAGGATCAACATATGACGCTCCCATAGAAAGTTGATGGTTATGAAAGCCAAGAACAAACACTGAATACTCAGGACCAAGCTTGGATAACACATTCATTTAATCAATTGTAAATCCTCTTTATCAATGCTACATTCCTTCAACTATGTTCTTAGTTGCTTAACTTTGGAGATGTAGTCTTGGATGTGGTTAAAATTTTTTGGATCAAGATTCATCAAATCATTATCAATCTGATATCCCCTAATCTTATCTGTTTTAACATACAATTTTTCAAAAGTCTCCCAAGCCTCTTTAGGTATTTTGCATGATTCAACATGAAATTGTAAATCAAATGAGACTAATGAACATATGCATCCAGGTGTTTTCTCATGATTAATATCCCATCTTTCCAATTCATTAGCATTAGTAGGTTGAGAAATGGTTTCCTTTAGATAGCCCATTAGACCTTTTCCCATGAGATAGTTCCATACTATTTTTTTCCATGTAGTATAATTATGTGGAGTTAGGAGTTCAATTTGTGATTTCCCCATTGCAAGAACACAAACAAAGCAAAAGAATGCAACCAACCACTACAAGATTACCCCCCCAAATCACTCAATCATGAAACCCCCCAAGCAATATCTGATTTGGCACTTTATACTTAGTGCGTTTACAGTTGCCACTTGCCAAAAACAACGAAGTGGTCTTGATCTTGGTACATGCAAATGCTAAAAATAGGCCATAGGTTCAAAGTAAAAATTTTATAGTAGATGAGATCAAACTAAATACACCACCGGAAATTACACAAGAAAATATTCACTTTCAAAAAAAAATTCACCCAAAAATGTTACTGTAGGAGCAAGATATGGGCTCTTGCATTTCTCAAAATGAGGACAAAGCAAAAACACCTATGAAAATCTGCAATTTTTGGAAAAAACAAGACACCATAACCAAAAAATGATTGCACTACTATGAAGAGCGTCAAAAATTGGCCCAAATAAAAAAAATTGCTCAAAAAATGGAGTCAAAATGAGCAAGTTATGAGCCTTCAAAGTTTGCATTCCAAAAAAAAAATACAAACAATGAGGGGCAATTTTTTTTAGGATGCTAACATCATTGCTGACGCATTGATGATTTTAGCATTACATGCAATTAAAATGACGATCTCCTTCACATCAAAAAAATAATATTCCCCTTGGCGGAGTATGCCCCTGTTCCTTGGCTTAAAATTGACATCAATTTGAGTGTCACAAGTCTATAAAAATCTTCAATTGTTTCCTGGAATATTCTATCAAAATATTTTTGGTACTACTGAGGAGAATCTATAGAATCTAGGGAGAATCTTCTCCTATTTTTAAAGCAGACCATCGGTAGAATTTTTTTGATGCTGGATTTTGTAGAGAACATCAGTATATTGGAAATACCCACCGGGTTATATGGTTTGACCGACCGATATATTAAACAAAGAAAAGGAGAAAAGGAAAAAAAAACATGATGTATGGAGGACTCAATGATACCCCCCAAGGACTACATCCATCATGCATGTACAATCAATGACCACCCATAGGAGGGAAAAAGAGAGATAAGATATGCCCCCCACAATGAAGAAGCTCCAATGTCGATAAAGAATGCCTGAAAACAAAAGATGGTCCAATGTCTGCAAGCAACACATCTCCCCTTAGGAAGAAACAAATCCATAAGATGATGAAGAAGCCACTCTGAAATTAGGAAGGATGATGTAGCAACATGTATGCCTTTGAAAACTGAGTAGGAATCTCCAAGCTTGAATAAGCCACAACATAATCATGGTCAAAATCAACCAAGAAAAATGACAAATCAAGTGAAGGAGGAGACTCATGAATGTCAATCTCCAAAGAAAAAGTAGATGGTATAATAGTTGTGCTAAAACTATCATCAAATAGGAGAGAAACCCCCTCAAGTGTGTCCTCCAAATCTACAGTATGAGACTCCACAAACAAGTTAGAAATACTTGTCAAATACTCATCCCACAAAGCAAGATCTGAAAAACTATGATCATCCTACTGAATAGAAGCACTGATGGTGGAAGAAGTAGGAGGTGGAGGAGTAGGAAGCTCAACACTGGTCTCTAGAATACCAAGGTGTAGATGACCAAACTTCTCCTCACTAACATGGTTCGCACTCAATGGAGTGTGTGATGCAGTCAAAGGAACATTATCTTCTTCTGAAGAAAAATGTGAAAAGGAATACAAACAAGATGAATGATCAACCATCCCAATAGCAACAATATCCCTAGTCTCCAAGTCCCTTATGTACACCCTATCAGGAGTGAACTCAACTATTTTACCTTGATCCCCATGCGTAATTTGATAAACGAAAAAGAAGATTAGTGGAAAAGGAAGGAACACAAAGTATATCATTGAAAGTCCCTTCCCCCATATCAATAGAACCCTTCCCACTTACCTTCATATAGGTATTGTTACCCATCAAAATATGAGGTGAATTACAAGGCTCAAAAGAAGAGAACATATCCATAGAAGATTCCATATGATGAGATGCCCATAAATCAAGAAGCAATCTATGAGATTTAGGACTTGTAGAGGCCAAGAGTGCTTATCCTTTCATTTTGTGTATCCCAGATGTAGATCTTGTGTTCTCTGACTGAGATGATGAGGGGGCTGTTGATTGAGATGCTAAAGAAGAAGAAGACATTAATGAGGGAAGCTAAATGTTATTCTTCATAAGAAGGTGTGTGAATTCATCAATCTTCTTATTATAACATCTATGCTCATCATGTCCTAGCCTTTTACAATATGCACATTTAAAATTCTTCTTTTTAGATGATTCCTCTTTTGAAGAGGGTGTAGACTCAGGAATTCTTTGTGAAGGAGAATCTTTACCTTGCTCATTAGACTTGGGAGCCTTATTTTGCTTCTTACCTTTGCCACTTGAATCCTTTGTATCCTTTGCAAGAAGAGCATGAGATGTAGAAGACTTAAATGTGCCCATGTGTACCAACTTTTCTTGTTCCCTTGTGAGTTGAGCTACAAATTCATCAAGAGAAGGAATTTTGTATGCATTGCCAAGGGCATCCATTGTAGCATAGAATGTAGAAACAAACACATAATAATCAGGACCAAGCTTAGCAAGAATTGAAAGAATCAACTGTTCATCCTCTTTAGTTATCCCACAATTAGATAACCATAATCTTAGAGAATTGAGCTTAGAGAAGAAGTATTGGATATTGTCAAAATCTGATGGATTAAGACTCATTAGTTCATTCTCCAACTTAAATTTCCTCATCTTATCTGGCTTACCAAAGAGACTCTCTAAAGTAGTACAAACTTGATTGGGATGTGTGCAAGATGCAACATGATATCTAAGATCTAGAGAAATGGAAAAAAGTAGAGTACCAAGTGCTTCATCCCTTCTATCTTGAAGCCATTTCCTTCTTTCTGTAGCTCCATTGGGTTATAGATCTTGACCATATGAGATTCTTTGCAATGTCAATTTTAACAATAATAACTCCATTTGTGGTCTCCACTCATGATAGTTATATGGAGTTAGAAGTAATTTTTTTGGAAAATCCATGATACAATTAGATATTACAATAGAGGAACAACAAATTCCCTTCACAATACAAGAAATTAGCCCCTTTGTCCCAAATAATTTTACACTTTTTTTGCAAATTTACAAAAATGTATCCCAAAGTACCAAATCAGCTTCAAACTGAAATTATGAAAAAATGGAAACAAATCTACAAAAAGTGCACGAGTAGAATTGAAGTGCTCCTGAATACCTTCCTGATACCGCAAATTTGGGGGAAAATGGAGTCTTGAGCAAAAAGTTATTAGCTAGGAGGCATAAAATGAAGATCTGGCTTCAACCTAGAAAAAATGGCACAAAACTGCAATTTTTTTGCAAAACACTTACACCAATGAAAAGTTAAGCCTTCCAGCTTTTCGATGATATTTCGTTTGAAAAAATATTCCTTCGTATGAGAAAGTTATGCCAAAATGAAAACTCGATTGTTTGAGGCACCTTATGACTAAACAGAGGCAAAAATAATTAAATCCTTGGGCTAAAATTTTCAGCTCCAAACATAATATATTGTCAGCCTTTATTAAAAAAGGCAAGGTTTTAATTAAAATCAGCTGATAGTTGAAAGATTTGGCCACTATACAATAGTCGACCCTTTAGACTTAACAATTTTTTTTAATACAAATAATGACCAGTCGGCTATTTTGCAAAGACTTTTAACAAATGATTTTAACATAGTGAAAGCCAACAATGATGAGACTTTAGTCGGTGATAATAACCCTTTTAAAAACAAAGCTTTATTAATATAAAGACTTACAATTTAAACCCTGATTTGACCATTCATACCGTTGAGAAGACAATGCATGGGGGTTGATGTGACCAACTTTTAATATGAACCTTTTTAAATCGACAATACATGAAAGGATTTTAAATCACTGATTAAAATGAAAAAAAACTTGTGATTTAATATAGACACATCATCCAAAATACAGCTCGTCGTACCACTGGGTGATGTTGGTGCAAAAGGAATATCCTGAGAATTGTACTGTAAAATGACAAGTGACAACGACTAGTGATTTGTACCCACCAATGCAAGATGGAAAAAGGATGATGCAGATGCTAATGTGAGTACGCCGCAGAATGCAGAGAATATTCTCTACAGAATATGCCGCTTAATATGCCAACAAAATTTTCAATTAAATCCCCACAAATATTTTTAATAAATGCCCGATACAAATATAAATTTGCTCAAAAATATAAAAGCTAACAAATTTTTTTTGCAAATCTTTTTTCTTTTGTGAATTTAAAATACACAACTGTACCACTCGGGAGGTTGTACGACCTGTTCGAGTAAAAAATGTTTTCCTCAAAAACAACTTTTCCCAAGTATGGTAGAATTTTATATCAAAATTCATCTCTCAAGCCACTTGATCTCAACCATGAGGTCCTTGAAACCCCAAAATGCACCCAAAAAAATCTTCAATCCAACATGAAACCCTCAGATTTGGGAAGGAATCTGCAACATTGGAGCTCTGATACCATGCGGGAGTAAATGGTGACTCCCCAACACCCCCAGGAACAGTTGCTAGACCAAAATATCTTCCACAAGAGAGAGAATGGAAAGAAAGCTTGATTCAAAAATAAAAGTTCAATAATGGTTGAATATGCTTGAATACAAATGTACATGAGATCTTGCTTATAAAGGCGAGGTAGAGAGATAGGATTAGAAAAGATCATGACAAGTGTCTTAATCCTATAACATGAGACTGTTGGCAAAACAAGGACAAACAACTGAGAGGGGGGGGTGAATTAGTTGTCACAGAAATTTAAAGTTTTCTAACTTAACTTAACCTTAATCTCAGATCTGATGAATAAACAATTAACCACAAGCAATTAACACATCAGAGAGACAAAGAATACCAAGATTTTTTATGTGGAAACCCTGTTAAGGGAAAAACCACGGTGGATGTTAGTCTACAAGATTATACTCTGCTAAAAGTATAATGAGAAATAATAAGGGGAATGCACATGCATTTAGGCACACTACCTAGAGCTCATTGCTCAATTAAAAAAGGGGCTCACTTCCCAACAAAGTTGGATTAAAAATCTAGAGGGTATGAACTAAGAAAATAGCTTATGCACAATCCTGATTATAGTTCCAATTAAGCTCAACACTTCTTCACACTTCGCACAAACTTCTTCACACTATGCTCTGCAATTGAATGATATTCACACATACACACATGGGAGCACACGAAGCATCATCTTCATCAATGAACTAACTGCCCTTATATATCCACTACACGAGATTCCATCACAACTTTGTTAGCCAAGAAAAATAAAATATATTTGCAATGTCGGCCCAGATTTACAAATAAAATTTTAATGTGAATCCACCAAGGTTGGCCACAACATAGTGGAGACCCAAATTAGCATCTCCAATACGAAAAGACTTTAATTAATTTCACCTTGAAGATCCACAACATGCTACCACCAACATGTCGGCCAGAAACATGAAAAATCAAACATGTGTAAGAAAAGATCTTCAACCACGAGCACACGATTAATGTGGACTTACCACAAAGATAAAGAATGATCTAGAGACATCTGAGAGCACCAAGAAACAACAGAGAAACATCCGCACCAACCGAGATAACCAAAACCACACAATCTTCATTCAGGAACACTGATAGAGACTAGCAAAACACTGTCAGACCACAACGTACTCAAAACTTCGTGCAGACCTCTGAAAATTTTGGTAGATGATCTAGATAAACTCAACAATAAACCCTTTAATTCACATCAACTAATCTTCAACGTACATAATAGGGCACCATCATGACCTACATAGTTCTATTGGGAACACATAACACTTTCTTTTACAATTTTCTCAATATCCTCAATATATACAACAATTGATGCACCAAATGCTAATAGTGTTGACATCAATGACAACCACATATCAACAACACATCAAAATCATCCAACAATCTCCCCCTTTGGCATTGATGGCAACACATGATGTGAAAAATACCATCAACCCAACAAACTGACTTCTTCTCTCAACTAAACTTCTCTCCACAAGGATTTTTCACATTACACTTCTCCCCCTTTGACATGAATGGAAAAGGTAACAATGACCTTTCCATGCACATGCTTTGAACCACATATCTGCACATTTGACTACTCCCCCTAAGTAGCAGCCACAGAAACATCAATCTAGATTGAAATATAGCAATGAAGCTCATGGATTGATGCAAGAAAATGCATCATTTAGTTCTTATCAGGAGGGGCAATTACCCCTAACATTCGTTTGAGATACTCAAAAGTATCCTTCGACAAAGGCTTAGTAAATATATCTGCAATCTGTTCTTTGGTAGGCACATACTCCATTTTGACTTCTTTCTCATTTACTTTTTCCATCAAGAAATGAAACTTGATTGATATATGTTTAGTCTTAGAGTGTAGTACCAGATTCCTTGAGATATTTATTGCACTCAAGAGTTGTCACAGTATATAGCAATAGGCTCTTCATATATCACCTTGATATCTCTCAGCATCTGTTTCATCCATATCACTTGAGTACAATTATTGGCAGCAACAATGTATTATGCTTTAGCAGTAGATAGAGAAATTGAGTTTTGCTTTTTACTCAACCAAGATATTAGCTTCTTGCCTAGGAAGAAGGCACCACCACTATTACTTTTCCTGTCATCTACATCACTAGCCCAATCCACATCAGTGTATGCACACAAAGTGAGATCATCATCCTTTGGATACCAAAGTCCAAAGTCAATTGTTCCTTTTAGATATCTAAAAATTATTTTGACAACAGTCACATGTGATTCCTTTGGATCAACCTGAAATCTAGCAACCATACATACAACGTTCATAATGTCTGGTCTAGTCTGTGTCAAGTAGAGCAATCCACTGATAATTGATCTGTACCTAGTTTGATTTTCCTTTGGAGAATCATCATTCTGTGTCAACTTACATCCAGTCACCATGGGAGTACCAACAGGTTTGGAGTCATCCATTCCAAACTTCTTCAGTAGTTCTTTCACATATTTGGACTGAGATATGAAAATCCTTTGGTCCAATTTTGTAATTTTCAATCCCAGAAAGAACTTCATCTCACTAATCATACTCATCTCAAATTCACTCTTCATCTCATCAGCAAACTTCATACATAGATTTTCATCACCTCCAAAAATGATGTCATCAACAAAAACTTCTATAATCAACTCCTTATCATGATCTAACTTGAAGTATAAGTTGCTATCAACAGTACCTTTAGTGAATCCAAGCTTTAGTAGATATTTGTCCAATCTAGCGTACCAGGCTCTAGGGGCTTGCTTAAGTCCATACAAAGCTTTCTTCAATCTACAAACCATATCTCCCTTATCTATTAGCTGAAATCCATCTGGTTGTTCAATGTATACTTCTTCTTCTAGTTCTCCATTCAGAAATGCAGACTTCACATCCATTTGATAGACTTTATAATTCTTGTGTGCAACATAAGCAAGAAATAATCTCACAGCTTCAATTCTAGCTATAGGGGCAAAGGTTTCTTTGAAATCAATACCTTCCATTTGAGAATAAGCTTTACATACCAGTCTTTCTTTATTCCAGACCACTTCACCTTCTTCATTTAGCTTGTTTCTAAATACCCACTTAGTACCAATCACATTTTTGTCTTTAGGCCTAGGAACTAGTAGCTATGTGTCATTCTTCTCAATCTGTGTTAGCTCTTCCTTCATAGCTTCCAACCAGTGTTCATCTTGACATGCTTCAATGACATTCTTAGGTTCAATCTTGGAAATCAGACAATATTCTTTTGCTATTTTTCTTCTGGTTTGCACTCCTTTACTCTTATCTCCTATGATTTGAATTTTAGAATGATTCAACTTTACATATCTTGGAGTTTTGGGACTTACTTGGACTTCTGACTCTTCTGATCTTTCTTCTACACTTGCACTTGTCTGTGCTTCTGCACTTGCTTGATTTACTGGAACAAATTGAGGTCTCTTCACCGGAACATATGGAATAATCTCAAGTAGATTCAGTGTCTGAGTGTTCTTCCCTTGGCTTGTGTTGTCTTCATCTGAATCATAGCTGCATCATCTGGATGATTTGACTGAGTCCTCATCAACTTTGACATTTGCACTCTCAACCATCTTTCTCAGTCTTTTGTTATAGCACCGATAAGCCTTTCTCTTAGTGGAATAACCTAGGAAGATCCCTTCATCACTTCTAACATCAAATTTTCCTATATCATCATCTCTCCTAATATAACACTTGCTTCCAAAGATCTTAAAATACTTGACAGTAGGTTTGTGACCAAACCATAACTCATAAGGGGTCTTACTAGAATTTCCATTCACATTTACCCGGTTCAAGGTTATATACAAGCACTCGTATCTTGGCAAAAAAACTTCTACATGCAAGATATCATTGGCACATCAAGAAAATAGTACCATCTACATCAACACCATGGGGTGGTCCAACATAAAACTTCAAAAATCTTAAAAAGTTAAATAAAAAAGAAACAAACAAATTAAAAAAATCAAGAAAACAATAAAGAGAAAATTGTCCTCCAATGAAAACCACTTTGGTGGCGCTTTGGACAAGTACCATGATGAAAACCTAGAAAACAAGCATCATGTGTAGAATCAAGCATCTACATGTGCCATTTCAGGTGGAAGCATCTCATATTATGCATAATAAATCCAACATTCCCTCCATCATAATCCATCTGATTCATCTTCATGCAAAATTGCAAATTAAATTGATCTTGATAAAGGTTCGAGGTACACTTTAACCTTTCTTATGGTAAAATCTTGACATGGTCATTAACGTTGAACTTATGTAGTCTCATGGCTTATCTCTAGTACTATCCCGATTAACCTATTACAAGATAATCCTTTGCATCCATTGCATACCAATCCATCCATCATCCTGATCTACAAATTCACTCATAAAATTGTAAACATTGTTAGACACTGGGGTGGGAACTTGCATCATGTTTGTTACACCCCAATTGAGTAATTACTATTTACTAATACTATGTAGGGTAAAATGTGAATGTAATGTGATTCAAAGATGAATAAATTGTGCTTGCACTTTGTTATTGATGCATTACGAATGAATGTTATCTCATTTAATGAAATGTGAAGAAATGCATATATGTGAAATGGATGGTTATTGAGTTAATATTCTAACTATGAGATGTATTGTGTAATGCATATTTTGTTGAATAGCTGACTACCTTGGGAATATTTTGAGAATGTGGATGCAGGTATATGTTCATTCCTCTAGGCGGAGGGGAAGTATCACTCAGGAGAAGATATTGGTCACGTAACCAATAATGTAACCTATCTGAGATTACACACACTCATAGCAGAATGGTCGAGTCTAGTCATTGAGTTGGGAATTAGTAAGTCATCCTTAGCATGAGTGCTTGCATTATTAAGGGTCTTGCTTACTGTTGAGTGCATGCTTGAGTGATATTTATCTATTTGAGCTTGTGATTTCTTCCCTATATTGCTATGCTTGTATCGATAAGGTGAGCACACATGGAATGGGTGTATTGTATATATTCATAACACGTATATCTCCTACCGATAAGATAGTAAATATGTGTCTACTTCATTGTACAAATGAATGTATACACATATAGAAGATATACACATAAACACATGTGTATGTATGTATACATGAGCATAGAGGAGTATGCATATATATATATACAATCAATATTATGTACAATATTATTATCTTGTGTATATATGAAGTAATGATATATATATATATATATATATAATCATTCGATTATCAAATAGATTATTACTATATTGCTTGAACAATATGCATATATATATATTTGGATATATATATATATGTATATATATACACAAATAAGCATTCATGCTTATTAGAGGGTGTGTACATATATGTAATATATAATATTGATACTATGTGAATGACATCTTGTTTGTATTCATTAGTATGTCATACTTTATTGACAAGATATATATATATACATGCGAGATTATACACATATATATGTATACGTATATATATATATATATATGAAATATATATTATATATAGTATATGCTTAGAGATCAATATATATAAATATATATAATGTGTGGAGGATGATTTATTTAGTTAGCTTGGGCCAAATGTATATTACATATACAAGCATTCAAAAGGTCAAATTTATATATGTATTGGATTTAAGTAAAGATCAAATTGTATGCAATGTATAGGGCTATACCTGATAGTGCATTACTTATAAAGTGGAACATATTACTAAAGGATTGTAGACAAATTCATTTAAAGTTTATGTTGGGTCGATAAAGGAGAAGTAAGGTGCTGAATAACACAAAGCCAAGGTCAATGCAAATGAAGTTGCATCTTTGTTTATTTAAAATCACATTAATTTATGGTGAAACGTTATTGTCCAGAAAATGTGAAGCGATGGAAAAGCTATAAACTATTGTGATGAGTTATTTGCAACGTACCAAGTCTAGTACACAAACCATGCCATGAGAGAAGGAGTCCATTCAATAAGGAGTGTCAATTCTTATGCCTTTGATGAATTCAATTGTATAGTATGCAACTAGGAGATACTTGACTAAGTTCTTCGCGTTAATAACAAGCTTAAATATAGGAAATAGGGAGAATACATGTTGCCAACCTATGAGAATCCTATTTTTTGTAGATGTCCATTGTGAAGACAATATGAATTACACATTTTCATCATGTGTTGATTTGAAATAGTCTCATGCTACTGTCAATTAGTGAAGTTGACCTATAGCTTTGTTAGCTGAGTATGATCTTATATGAGCTCCACCTTTTAGCTGAGATGAATGTGTGTTGTTATGCATGGTAATTTTTGTCAAAACTCATGCCTAATCTATAGGCTGAGTGGTCTCCAATATATTGTATAAATAGTAGAGAAAGCTCACTTGTTTGGGATGCATCCCTTATTCATTTGTGCTCAGCATCTTCATGCGCGTTTTTCCTGCATTCTTACCTGCTTTATTCTATTATATTTTGAGAAAGAGAGAGTTATGAGTGGGTGTGAGAGTATAGTATATTGAGAGAAGTATTTTGTCAACTTGTGAGTTAGAGGTTATTGTGACTTTGTTGGAGATATCGAAACTAAGCTAGCTGATGTTCTGGGAGAGCTATGTTGCATCCAACCAATTGTATAGTATATTATAGGCATGAAGATAATCTTCCTTTATTTGTCTTAGCTTTTGAAAGATTATTTCCTGATTGCTTTAGCTAGTCTGTTGTGAATACTTGCATTTAGGGAAAAGTAGTGTTTTCTTTGAAAGAAAGTAGAAGTTGTTTATACAATTTGTGAAATGCTTGTAATTACTCCATGATAGGAGAGAATTTTTGTCACATGTATTATTATTATACTGGATGTGATTAACAAGGGTAGCTTAAGGGTTACTCATGGCTAGTTACTTGATTATGCTAGATAGCTAGTAGGTTACCCCAGGGATTGTTGTCCATTAATGGGAGGGAACTAGTACTTGTGCTTAATGAGTAGAGATACCTTAAGTTTGTGTTAAAGGTGATAGGTTAGTTCTTGGTTTTAAGCTTACCCATGGGAAGGATTACCTATGCATAGATATAATGGCCTTAAGTCAAAACGAGCTTGATAAGTGTAAGTGAATGGTAGACCTTCACTCGAAGTACCAAGTGAGAACACTTTGGCCAAAGTAGTGTGATTGCCTGGGGCTCCCCTACCAGTTCACCATGTCCATTTAATGCATGATAGTTACCGAGTGTAGGGTTATAAAACCTAGTCATGTAGGGCACAACACTAAGCTCACTTTGTTTTTTCATACGGGGTTACCCAACCAATCTCTTCGTCGAAGGGTAGGGTCATTTATTATTGATAGATGCGTGGGGGACCACATATGAGTCTATGGTTGGCAGAAAAGCGCTTGAGTGATGCTTCTCCTCCTTAGTAGGAAACAAAATCAAAGGTTTTGAAAGGTGGATTCCTGGACCATCTATATCTATTTCTAGTTGAAGCTTAGATGAGCTATGTATGTATCTTGTAACCATTCACATGGAAGAATGTAATCATGAATGACATACTTGAGTTCATTCAATATGGTATCTATGTTTTGAGAAGATTTGTAAAATTACATTAGAATGCAATGACAATTTGGAATTAATGTTATTTCAATTATGCATGTAATTTACATTATGAGAAGAAACAAAATTTATTGCTATGTTTTGGCATCATGGATTATCACTTGTGGTGAAAACAATGGAAATTTTACTGTGAAGAACATCCAGGTTGTTACATGTGGTATCAAAGCTACCGGGTTCAGCTTTGGAACCTATGAGCTCATTACGTAAGTGTTACGTGAACCTTATCGGAAGATAAAGGTAGAAAAGTTCTTATGCTAAGATGGAAAGAGAAAAGAATTGAGGGAAAAGAGAAAGGAAGATGAGATTCCTAGAAACTTGCTTAAGTTTGGGACTAGTTAAGAATCATCCCTAGAATTAGGAACTCCTAAACCAACAACTTATTATTATATCCCCTTGGATTATGGAAGATTATGCAATCAGGTTATGTAGGGAGGTTAAGAAGTATAACCAATATATACCTTCATCCTATGAAATAGATATAAAAATTTGAGGGATAGATAATATTGAGAGAATCTCCCTTATTGGTAGCAACCTATAACTTCAAAGAGTCAAGGATTCTTGGATTTAGTAAGAATACTACAAATCTATGAGTATGCATTTTTGGCATAAATTAGATCAAAGTAGGTAGTCAACGAAGGAGGTATCCAAGAGGTTCGAGAACTCTTGACTTGAATGTAATTTCTGTGCAAGGCTAGGAACTTGTAAGAAAGGATATAGTACCTTAGGAATAAGGGAAAAGACCTGAATGGTTAGAAAAGAGTAATCAACGAAGTGGACATGTTTCCATCAACCAAAATTGATGAGAACAATTTGGAGTTTTGATTGAGATGAGAAAAAAGAAACCAAGCAACTTTAGAGTGTTTAAGGTTACAATGTACCAAGAGTTGGGACAAAGTCACTTGGAAAGGTGAATATGAGAAAGAAACCCGAAATGATAAATATGGTGGATCTGACAAAAGCTTGGATAGTACATAGATTGGTTAGATTATAAGTAGAACTCACCAATGTATCAATAAAAACTAACATATGTTTAGTGGTTCCAAAAGGAAATGGAATGCAGTGTGACATTATGTGTCAAATTAACAAAAGTTGTAAGGAAACAACACTTTAAGTTGAAAAGTATATCAACAAAAGAGGCTTTGTGGGTATGGATATTCCTCCACAAAAAGGATATTGGAAAGAGAATTGGAATATTAGAGTGCCTCTTAACTTGTAAAGTTTCTAATTATTCATTAGATCTCCTATTGGATGATCCAAAAAGTTGAATATATGGGATAGAAATTAACGATGAATCTAAATTTGGGAAAAAGTATATTCAAGGTATGTCATTGAGTCAAGAAAAAGGCATTAGAAAGCCAACAACAAGGAATGAAAAATCATTTCAAGAAAGCAAAATGTTTGCTAGGAGTTCCACTTTAAGTTGATCAGATGTTGTGGAAACACTAAGGGGGAAAGAAATAAAGTGCATTGACTCAAATTAAGTACCCCACCCAGCAAAAAACGTGGATATGTTTTCAATTGGGAAGAACTTTGAATTCTTAGTGTTGCCCGATTTTCACCTATGGGCTCAAACAGGCAGGGGTCTATTTTTCAAGTATTCATAAGGGCCAAATGGATTAAATTTTTCCTCAGGTCGCCAAGACATCTCGGTTGCTGTGAAGTTTTATATCTCCCTCTGCATGGGAAATGTTTTTGCCGACAGTTGTTCAAGGTTTGAGTCGGGGAAGGAAGTCTGGCTGAATGGGGAAAGTCTTGCCGATAGAAGGGTGCCTTCGGTATAATATTTTGAGTTCGGGGAGAAGTCTCCTCGACTCGATGGTATCTCGCCGACCGTTGTGCACAAGTGGTCTGAGCTCACCGAAATGTTTCGAGCTCGGCGAGATGTCTCACCGAAGGTTATGCCTTCGGTGTGACCTCCGACCGACATAAGGTGGTCTCACCAAAACGGCCGGTGTCGGGGAGAAGTCTTGCCGAAAGACTGAGGTCTCGGTGAAAGTTGGTGCTCTTGTTGTGATGTCTCACCGACGGTGTGAGGTCTCACCGAAACGAAAGGTCTCGGTGTAATGTTTGGCGCTCGATGTGAGGTCTTGCCGACCCGATAGGGTCTCGCCGAATGGATATTTAGAATCGGTAAGACTCCTGGCCGCGGGGTTTAAGTTCGACATGATGTCTCGGTGAATGATGATGGTCTCGCCGAAGGAATCTACGTTCGGGGAAAGGTCTTGCTGACCCGATGGTGTCTTGCTGAAGGGAGTTAGCATCGGTGTAATGTTCTGAGCTCGGGGAAAGGTCCTCCCGACTGATGTTTGTCTTGCCGATAGCGATGGGTCTACTGCAGACTTTGGCGAGAACTCTTGCCGAATGCAGATGTCTGGGTGATGAAATAGCGATATCGGTATAACTCCTGCAGCTCGATATGAAGTCCCGCCGATAGTCCCAAGCTATGCCGACTGTCCTGTGAGGTATCCTTGCATCGGGGAGACACAATTAGTGTCTCACTGACATGCGATTTTTTTTGAAGGACCTATGACCACCCAAGAATCTTACGTGGAGTGTGTTCGCCCAATCAGAGAGAACTAAAGGTGAACCATTGTCCATTTGACTGATTGACTACCCTTGAGAAGAAGATCAATAGAATGTAAGCAATATGGATCTGCTCTGAGATCAAAAGCGATGAAGCAGCTCGATGAAGCAATGGTGTGGAGATCTAATGGGAAAATCTGATGCTGTTTCCAGAAGAGGTAAACTTGCAGAAGGGTCTAGAACATGAGAAGAACAAAAAGGATGAGACTGCAAGGACAGCTGGGATGTCGACTGGCAGGAGTGGATCAAAATTTATGATAGCACTCAGAAACATTCAAAGCAGCTCTGATGGAAGTTTGAGGGTGGACACGGGGGCCAGAAGTTAATGCGATTGTTGCAAAAGATCAAGGAGGCCATTCCTGGAGCGACCCTTCACCTACATGGATAGCAGGGATACACGTTTAACGCAACATTAACTTCATTAAAAAAATCTGGGGGCAGATCTTTCTGGAGGCTGATATTTTTGTAAGCCCTAGGGGCTAGGAATTTTGGTATATATGACTTTTTTGCCTCATTTTGTAAGGGATTTCTTCTTATGCTTTTCAGAAGTTTGTGACTTTTGTAGTCCTTTCTCAGATTAGCACAGTTTTGTAACTCATTTGGAGCATAATATACAGAGTTTACCTTGGTCACTGTTGATGATTCAAAATTACCATCTTGTTCTTGCAAAGTGTTGAGCATTTCAGGTTAATGATCAGGTTATTTTGTGAATTTCTTTTATTTGCTTATAACTTTATCTTTTGTTTTCATGCCTTCCTTTGCAAAAAGTATCATTATATGAATCACAAACTGTGTTCACATAATCACACATGGATTCTAACCTGTGAAAATATTTTACTTTCTTGAAAAAGTGTGTGAATCAAACTTGTTTTTGAAACATTAATGCAAAGCTTACAGAAATTTGATGTGTAATCTTATGTTCATTGTCAATTTTCAAGTGTAAATCAAGGTATTCTATTGCTCTTATCAGTTCGGTGTATCACCATAGGGTTTAGTTTTATTTTTATGCACTCCTTCTCCCTTTTCCTTACAAAGATCAGTGGTTAGGTGATAACACAAAGGAAGTCAGACTTCTCCGAAGGTTCTTTTCCATTTTTAGGTGACCCACAACCTGGAAAAGTTCCCATGTTTCTCTAGAAAGCTCATTTTTCATAACTTTGCATAGGGTGTAAATCTAAGAGATAACAATTTTGGCACGCCCGATGGGACTAGTTCCACATTACATTGTTGGTTTAGTATGCAACCAGCAAGTTTCAGACTTTGTAGAAGTTATTTTAGCATACTTGGCGACTCCATATAGAGAAAGAACTTCAGAATCAGTGCTTTTACAGTTATGAGAAGAGTTCAGACAAGGAGCAGCTCAGTTTCTTTTGAATATTTACAGCTGTCACTACCCAGAAGACAAGGTAGAGCAACAAAAATGGCACCTCCTTCTAAGAGAATACAGTCTACACCACCTGGTGTTAGACCAGAAATTGCATTTTCACCATCAAGAAGGAGAGGAAGACCATCTAAAAAAAAAATTGAGAATCGTTCAGCCTCACCTAGCCTTGGAACAAAAGGATCTCCTTTAAGCAGTCCAACTATTTTTGCTAGTTATATATTTTCAAGTTCTGCTGTTGCAGCAAGTTCATCAAATGCAGTTTTTACAAATCCAAATCCACCTCTAATGGCTACTCCTAGAAATCATCCTTTTGTGCCATTTAATGGAGGTAGTCCATTAAATTTGACACATCACAATGACATTCCAATGGCAGCTTTGAAAAGTTTGCCAACTTTCACTAGGGAAGATCAGACTACCCCGATTGAACATATACGAGATGTTGCTTCCTTATGTGGTGTGCACCATATCACACAAGAATATGTAGCTGTAAGACTACTTGCAACATCATTTAAAGGAAGAGAATTACAGTGGTTCAGGAGTCTTGGAGTAGGTTCAATTGCCACCTGGGATGAGTTGGGTGACAAATTACATAGGCAGTTTCAAGACAGGTCTGATAATTTATCGTTGTTAGAGCAATTAACTACGCTTAAGAGGGCTCCTTAGGAGCAAATGAATGATTTCAATTTTAGATTCCAAAGAACCTGGGATAGAGTTCCTGCAACAGTGAGACCACCTCCAGAATATGCATTTTTGTATTTTTTGAAGGCTCTTAACAACGATATAGCCATTATGATACAATCAATGGGGGTGTTTCTCTACCAGATGCATTTGAAATAAAAATCAGAGCTGAAAACAGCCTAATACAAGCTGGTAAACTTGCTCCTAGGTCACTAATGCCTATATTTCTAGATATTCATTTGAATATCCCTTTGCAAATACCACCTTTTTCACCTTTGCCACCTGTTTCAGCTGTTGTAACACAAGAAACTGCTGTTCCAAGATCTTCAAGTGAGTTATAGGAGATCAAAAGTTTATTACAGACTTTTCGTAATAAGCTTGTGAGCTTGGAAAAGCAGAAATCATATAACATGCCTTATCAACAACAAAATTTAGGTAAGCAACAACAATATCAAGGTAATAGACAGGTTTATCAAGGAAACTACCAGGGCCTAAGACAGAGTGTAAATACTAGACCTTTTCAGGCTTATGCTCTAGCACCTGTTAGTGTAGTTAAGGATCTTGTCCCTATTCAAAACAACTTAGTAGTAGATTATGAGTGGTGCTACCCTTGTAACCAACCTCACAATCAGGTCACTTGCTCAAACAAACTTATTAATCAAGCACTTATGGTACAGAATGCCTCAAGTTCATAGCAGAATGCATTCAATGACGCATCTCCACAACACTAAGATCAACCTACCAATGATATTACCCTGCTTAACTGGCAAGGTGAAGAATTTTGTGGATTAAATGTAGACAATTCTCTAGTTTCAGCCAACACAAGGGCGAAGAAAAGAGATTTTGAGCTTGATCAAGCAGCTGATAAAGGGAAAGCAATAGTTGCAGAACCATCTACATCTCAAGTGACTCGTAGCTTGCAAAGAAATCAGCAACTCCCAGTTAAGGAGCAGCCACACTTGCAAGTTGATCATGTTGGCATAAATGTACATTATAAACTGAACCCAGCTGTACCCTATAATATTCTTGATAGTATGAAAAAGATGAATGTAACGATGTCTATGTGGGATTCATTAGCTATCCCAGGTCAAAAAGATATGTTAGACTCAGCTTTGTCAAATCTTAAAGTGTCTGATGAATCTGAGCCTCCAATAGGTCAGGTTAGAGTTGTGTTGACAAATAATCCTCAAGAAGAGGATAAACAACCCAGCAAAGAGGCAGGAAAAGAAGTCAAACCACCTCCATTTTAAGTATTTGTAATCATAGGTGAGAAGCTAGTTCATAACTGTATGGTAGACAGTGGAGCTAGTAGCTCAGTAATGCCAAAACAAATCACTGACAAGCTTGGACTAAAGTATCAGCCTTTAGAGAAAGGAGTGATTCAATTGGATGGTACTTTTGTTAATACAGTGGGTGTTATTAGAGATTTGAGTCTTACCCTTCATGCTTGTCCAAATTTTCCATTTCCTCAGGACATATGTGTCATAGATCCCCCACCTTTCTTTTCTTTGTGCCTCTCAAGAGACTTTACAACTAAGATAGGTGGTTATGTGTCAGCTGATTGGTCACATATGCTGTTTAGAACAAGATACAGAACTAAAGTTACCATTAAATCTGAAAAGTTGGCTAAAGATCATATTGAGCCGTATAACCCAAGTCCTATCAATGTTGTTCCTACTGCTCTAGACACAAATTGTGTCATTTTTACTAACAGTGAACTAGCTGCCGCTCAAAAACTTCAAGTAGAAGTTGTTCCTGATGTGCTGCTACATGAATGGGCAGCTGAAAATGTGTTGGACAATCCTGTAGATTTGATTCAAGATGCTGGTATGGGTAATTATGTGATGCTTGAACCTGATGCAGAGGTTCCAAACCTCGAAAAAAGTACAAATCAATTGTTGCAACAACAAAGTGAGCTCTGGGAAATGTTTTTGATGGTTCCAGAAGCAAGAATGGAGCAGGTGGAGGTGCAATGTTGATTTCTCCACTAGGTGATAAGTACTTTTCAGCTTTTCATTTTGCTTTTGCATGTTCTAACAATAGTGCTGAGTATGAAGGACTCATTCAAGGCCTTGAGTGGGCAAGGAAAAGAGGAATCGATTGTTTGAAAGTCTATGGAGATAGTGAATTGATAGTTAGTCAGGTTAGAGGGGAATGTTGCCAAGAATGATGCTTTGAAGTCTAGAAACAAAGTATGGAACATAATTGAAGAATTTAAAGCCTTCAATTTGATTTCTATTCCACGAAATCACATGCTGATAGACTTGCTTGGGGCACAGTTTGATATCCCAGGCGATATAAAAAAAGATAAAATACAGCAGTATGTCAAGGTGGTTATCAGGCCATCAATTCCTGACATTAACGATGAGTAGTTTGCTCCAGGAAGATCAATTTTTTGTAGCGAACTAGGAGAAGATTAAACAACAGTATGATGATCAAGTGATTGAGGGCTGGTTACCTTGGAATCCATATTCAAGATGTTAAGAAGAACAAAGGCATTCCATTATGAAGAAGTGGTAAAGGTAAGCAAATTAAGAAGTTGAAGATAAGAGAATTGTTTTATGCCAAGAGTATCATGATTGGTTTGATTTAAGAGACATACAATTGAGTTAGAAGCCAATAGACAAAAATGAATTGAAGAACCTTTAATGATCAAAGAGACCAAGTTAGTTGAGGGATTATTTCTAAGTTGCACGACCTTGCTATCTGAAAGTACCGTCTGATGAGAAATATGCTCAAATTGCTAATGGTTGGAGACATAAAATTGAAGACATTCCTATACAGCCATCTCAATTTGATTTCTATTCCAGAAATCAGAGCATGCTGATAGGCATCAGGGGCACCTGATCCCAAGGCGGCAGGCAGTTGAAAATGATGAGGCTTAACCTTTTTGCTCCAGGAAGACAATTTTTTGGCGAATAGGAGAAGATTTTAGATGAATCTGATACAGCTGAAGACAAATAAACTTCCCAAAGGGCTGGTTAATGGATGATCAATGAGATCAGCTTAAGAAGAACAAAGTCGGCATTCATATGAAAAAAGATCATTATAAAGAAGTGTCGGCATTCAAAAGCTTCTCAAATTAGAAAAAATAAATCTTTGAAATAAAGAGCTCTCAAATTGTTTTATGCCAAGAGTATAAGAGAGTTTTTGCTTGGCATAGATTTCATGAGGGTTTGATCCTCATATTGCAGGGTTTGATTGATATTAGAACCTGGTGCCAAGCTTGTTAGAGCAAAAACAGAGACCCAACTCCAAGCTTGAAGCTTGAACCTTTAATGATCAAAGTTGAGGGGGGTTGAGGGGGGTATCATTTCTCTTTAAGCATCGGGTTTCTAAACGGTAGTACGATTATGGTGAGGTACGATTATGTGAGATCTGAGATCATTAACAGAGCATATCTGAAAGCATTATCCCTTACCGTCTGATGAGCTTGAAATATGCTCATAATTTGAGTGCTAATGGTTGTTTTAACTCTTTGATTAAAGACTAAAGACTTATCAGGTAGTATATCTGTAGCCACACATTCCTATATTCCTGCAGCTTAACATCTCTATGTGTTTATATTAATTGCCCTGTTTGACCTCCCAAATGACTGATATAATGCATATGGTTTTTGAATAATGAAATAGATTTAATATGTGATTAATGAATGTATATCGTGTTGTTTGCCATGCGTGCTTTCTTTCACTTCTATCGCCTTGTGTATCACAGGTTGTTGAAGGAAGCATGAACGAGTCAAGCACAGCAGATCTCGGCTTTGCAGTAAAGTCCATTTCTAGCACGACATCGAGGAAGTTGTTCCAACAAAGACTCTCTGACCGGGTCATTGGGAGGAAATCTAAATGATCATTAATTTGGGAAGAGTGGAATGCTAAATTCTCTCTGAATCGTGTTGAACGGATATGTCTTCATTTATGAGAAGTCTATTCCTCTGTTTCTGGATGCATTTATGTCCACGTCTTTCTCTGTTAGAGTTAGGTAGTTAGTTGATTTTCTGATATAAATAAGTGTTCCTCCTGCGCGAGTGAGCAAGCATAGCATGTAAAAGTTAGTATTATAATGAGAGACCGTGTTTTGTGTTAGTTTTCTTATAAGCAGAGCAATCAATGTATATGATTCCAAGTTCATGAATAAAAGTTGATGAATTTTTGAGTTCAATTCTTGCATAACTAGTTGATGCTTTCTAAGGGGGACCACTTAGTGAGTATCTGTAGTTAGTTAGTTGTTTATCTTTTGTTGACTATAAGTTAGATTTTATTCTCAAAGATTTCAATGCAAACTCAGTCTTATATTATTCCTGCAGCATCGGGAATCCATCCCTGTGTTTGTTCCTACAGCATAAGGCCAGTTCATAGTTTGTCTCTTAGTAGCAGTTGTCATGATTTCTGTTTTGATTTACACTTAAGTTAAGAAGACTTTATGTTACATTCCTGTAGCATAAGTAGAATTCCTTCCAAGCATTTATTTCTAATAAATTGTGACTGAAACTGGTTCTTAGTGCACATACAGTGCCGCTCCATTTCAAGTATACATTCCCTGGTTTAATGTAAATGAACGCCCATAAGATGTTAGTCATCTGCTATGTCCAATTCCCAGGTTAGGATTTTCCATGAAACCTGCGTTTCGTTGTTAGTGCACATAGCAGTAGTTTAGTGTGCCGCTCCATTGCTCAAGTATACATTCCCTGGCTTATAATCTATTTGAGGAAGAAGGAGACCAAGATATCAATCCATTTGCAAATGTAAATGAACGCCTCATCAAGCAAATATGACGCGTAATCCACCTAATCAACCTCCTGCTTTTGAATTCCCCATCATTGCTCAACAAGATAATGACAACCTTAAAAATATTCCTTCTTCATTACTTCCCAAGTTCTATGGACTAGTTCCTAGAAACTTTCTTGTTCGAGTTTGACATCCTCTGTTGCAACTATGATTACACTTAATATGCTCACAAGCGGAAGTTGTTTCCTGCTACTCTGAAGGAGGGAGCTCTTAGATGGTTTATGAGTTTGGGAAGGGGTGTTGTTGATAGTTGGGCCACCATACAAACAAAATGAGAAATACAAGGAATATTGTAAGAGTGGTAGTAAGGTGATGATATATTCAAAATTCAACAAAAGGAGGATGAAAGCCTGACTATATCTCAAGATTCTTGTTTTCCCTAAAAAATAATTCAGACCATACTCTCAATGAAGAATCTCAAAAACTACTTTTGCTAAGGGGAATTAGTGACACCTGTATAGACCTGAACCTAATGGGAGGAGGAGATATAACCCAAATTTTCTTGGGATGATATCAAGAAAACATGTCTCTAAGCTCAAGCCGCAGTGGGAAGTCTTCTACTAATGGAGTTTCACGGATGGAGATCACAAATTTGCTGTCTGATTTTAAGCAAGATATCATAAAAAACATGGCTACACAGATACTATGCAAGCTCGGAAGAAACATGAGAAAGCTGAAGCAATCTTGGTTGAGTTTACTAAGAAACATGACTGCAGATGTAAGATGGTGGCTAACCTGGAGGCTAAGCAGTTACCTACTGATTTTAAGATAGTAGAGGGTGATGATGACCAAGTATTCTTCATTGCACAAAGGTGACCATGGGCTCAAAGACAAGGTATGCCTCAAGACCCTTTGACTTTTGGTAATCCTTAATATTCTAATTAAAATAACGAATGACAACCTACATAGCCCATCACCACCTTGGACTGGCCTCTATCAAAGTCCTCAATGGAACGAGGTTGGTAGCAGCCACAAGGACAATGGACTCCACCCCCAGGTAATTGGCAGCAGAATCCTCAATGGAGAGGTCCTCAGCAATAATTCAGCTTCAATAGCCACAACCTCTGGCCCTCATGCCACCTCCTGCATCACTTGTAGCAAATATTGAACCTGGCTAATAATATAATAGCCTATGTATTTTGCAGAAGCCAATTAGTATCCAGCTTATGCCCTGAATATTCATGATATCCATCTCAGGTCTGGAACCACTCTCCCTGCTCCACAGTCGCCTGTAATTACAGAGATTCCATACTTTGCCTCTGAACAACCTACTGATCCTGCAAAAAATATACCTGTATCAGATACTGTCTCTAAGGAGCCTGTCTTGCAGCATCAGGCCAAACCGCCTTTTCCTCAGAGATTGCAAATTACTACATCCAAGTCTATGGAAGAGCCTACCTTTAATATTTTGGATCAGCTAAAGAATGTACACATTCAAATTCTTCTTTTTCAAGCCATTAAAGATCAATTTATGGAAAAGCCATTAAGGAGGTCTGTTTGAAGAAACCAGGAAGAAAAAAAAGGATCCCCAAACTATCCATGTTCTAGGACAGTTGGCAGATATTATGTTAGGGAAGGTAGTCATTCCAAAATATATGACCTTGGGAGTCTTGTGGTAAAAATAAATATTAATGGTCAGATAGTAAAGAATGTTTTGATTGACCTTGGTGCACCATCAATGTAATGACCAAGCATACTATGGAGTATTTGAATATCTTAAACATTAGTCTACACCTACCATCCTGCAACTTGCTGATAGTTCCACAGTAACACCTGATGGAGTGGTAGAAGATGTCATTATCATTCTTGAGTCTTGGGAATACCCAACATATTTCACCATATTGTCCACTAAGGCAACTTTGGGAGGATATCCTATTATCCTAGGTAGACCATGGTTAGCTACAACTGATGCTTTTATAGGATGTTGTTCAGGAGATATGACAATTTCTGATGATCAGTCAAGAAAGAAATTGGCTTTATACCCACCTGCCCAGCCTCAACCAGACTTGTCTCAACCAATTTGGCCAGATTTAGGAGAGTGAAGAAGTCAATTCATTGGCTCAGCTGATGATGCTGCAAACTAATCCGTTTTCCTCGCTTCAGAGTGAGGATGGCCTGCTTTTACACATTTTGCAGTCCAACTCTGATTTGAGTAGCCCATCTGTTCTAGATAGCTATCCTCAGTAGTGTTTCCTGCAACTAAATTCTGAGAGCCTGCCACCTGAGTGTCCTGTAGTTTATCACAATTTACTTCCACATGAAATACAAACACCACCTATGATTATCTTACCAAGAAAGTAGAAGTGTCTCCAGACCGTTGTCTGAACATCAATAATAAGCTGCCTCAATCTCAACAAACTGCCCTAGTCACAATGTTGCAAGATCAACACAGAGCTTTTGCATGGGACTATGGGGATATGAAGGGAATAGATCCTACTCTGTAAGGAAGATTGTTCACCTATTAGGCAGCCTCAAAGAAGGATAAACCCAACACTCAGGGAAATAGTTAAAAAATAGCTCCAAAAATTGATTGATGTTGGTTTTATCTACCCCATCTTAGACAGTCAATGGGTATCTCTATTGGTGATTGTTCCTAAAAAATGAGGAAAATGGAGAGTTTGTGTAGATACAGGGAGTTGAACACAACAACTAAAAAGGATCACTTTCCACTGCCATTTGTTGACCAAGTGCTAGACTCATTGTCTGGTAAACAATATTTCACCTTTTTGGATGGATATAGTGGGTATAATCAAATTAGAAGGAGGATCAAGACAAAACAACTTTTACCAGTCCATGGGGAACTTTTGCCTACTCTGTCTTACCTTTTGGCTTGTGTAATGCACCTGCAATATTTCAAATGACAGTGATCAATATTTTTGCTGACATTTCTCATGATTCTATGGAGATCTACATGGATGACTTCACCACTTATGGAGCTACTTATGAAGAAGCATTAACAAATCTGGAGAAAGTGTTGAAAATATGTAAGGAGCAAAAATTGTCTTTGAATAGGGAGAAATGCTTTATGATGATGCAAGAGGGAAATTTTTTAGGCCATCATATCTCTCAAGTAGGAATTCAAGTTGATCCTGCAAAAATAGAAGTTATTCTAACTTTGCAAACACCTATGAAACAAAAGGATGTTAGAAGCTTCTTAAGACATGCTGGATATTATAGAAGATTTATCAAAGATTTCAACAAAATAGCCAATCCATTATATGCCTTATTGACTTAGGATTCTAAATTTAACTGGACTGAGGCCTGTGACAAATCTTTCCTGCAGCTTAAGAATTTACTCACTTAGGCACCTGTTCTTCAAGGAGAAACATATAGATGCTTCTGATTATACCATAGGGGCAGTCTTAGGACAAAAAGAGAATTCTATAGAGCATGCCATATATTTCATTAGCAAAAACCTTCAAGGCCCTGAATTAAACTATACTGTCACAGAGAAAGAATTGCTAGCAGTTGTGTATTCCCTCAACAAGTTTCGACATTATGTCACTGGTTACCAAATATTTGTCTATACAGATCATGCAGCAATAAGGTACCTCATGAATAAGCCTGCCATATCTAGCAGATTAACAAGATGGCTCATATTGTTGCAGAAATTTGATATCACAGTTATTCATAAGCCAGACCGGGCTAATGTGGTGGCGGATTTCTTGTCAAGACTTCAAACAACTACACCTGCCACTCCTGAGGTAATTGATGATAGCTTTCCTGATGAACATTTGTTTTCTATTGCTGCTCAAACTCCATGGTATGTATATATTGCAAATTATTTAGCAGCCAACAGGATCCCAACCCACTTCTCACCAAAGGAAAGATAATTGTTGGTAGAGAAAAGTTTTAACTTTTCATGAATTGCAGATTGTTTATTTTACACAGGATCTGACCAA
Organism: Sequoia sempervirens; assembly: GCA_007258455.2. Lineage (NCBI taxonomy): Eukaryota > Viridiplantae > Streptophyta > Pinopsida > Cupressales > Cupressaceae > Sequoia > Sequoia sempervirens. The sequence continues at coordinate 261,859,317 of VDFB02353493.1, forward strand.
GTCATGAGAAGGTGTGTCAAGGAAGATGAGACCTATGACATTTTGCATGCTTGTCATGAAGAGCCATGTGGAGGGCACTTTGCAACCAAGAGAACATCTATGAAAGTGCTTGCTACTGGATACTATTGGCCCACACTACACAAAGATGTTGCAGCCTACACCAGAAAATGTGACAGATGTTAATGCATGGGGAGACCGACAAGGTCTGATGAAATGCCTCTGTATCCTCAAGTGGTAGTCAATCCCTTTGACAAGTGGGGCATGAATTTTGTTGGGCCTATTGATCCTCCGTCCAATGGGAAATCATACATTTTGGTTTGCACTGATTATGTAACCAAGTGGGTAGAAGTGAAAGCAATGACACATGCCCATGACAATAAGGTTGTTGAGCTCCTGTATGAACATATTTTTACTCGGTTTGGAGTCCCAAGGGAACTTGTTACTGATCAGGGAGCTCAGTTTACATCAAACTTAATCACTACATTGATGAATGATTACAAGATCAGGCACATAAATTCTAGCCCCTATCACCCTCAAGCCAATGGTTAGGCAGAGGTTACCAACAAAGAAATTGAGGCAATCCTTACTAAGACAGTACAATTACACAAGAAGGATTGGAGTAGTCGTCTTTCTGAAGTAGTTTAGGCCTATAGGACAACATGGAAAACAACTACAGGGTTTACTCCTTTTTTAGTTACTCTATGGAAAAACTGCCATGTTGCCAATAGAGTTTGAGCATAAGACCTTAAGGACTGCTCTCCAGCTTAACATTGATATTTCAGAAGCCTAAAAGGAACGCCTCCTGCAACTGAATGCATTGGATGAGATAAGGAAAGCTGCCCTGTAACATACTGAAGCTATCCAACAACAAAGAAAAAAATGGCATGACAACCATATAAGAACTAAGCAATTCTCTACCTATGATTGGGCGCTGCTCTATGACTCTAGGTACAAGGAAAATCAAGGCAAACTAACCACAAGATGGCTTGGTCCTTATAAAATAGAAAATGTGTTTGATAATGGTTTAGTTCAGTTAGCTACAATAGATCCTGTCCGATTCAAGATACTAGTTAATGGACACCGTCTTAGGTTGTATCATAAGCCAGTGTCAAAAGAGGAATTTATGAAGCAGTTTGTTTCAGATGTGGCCACTGATCTTTCTGCAGGAAAAGGCTTCGGCCTTTCTCCTGCAGCATCTCTTTAAAATTCTATGTTGCATACCCATAATAAAGGTTTCCTTTTTAAGGAAGCCACTTCTTCACTTTTCATCCGTCACCACCATTCATTCCCTCTTCCATGTCATCCATTCTGTTGTACCACCCTCATTTATGGTTTCAATTCCAGCCGTCATTTCATGTTAAGTTGCAATCTTTCTAGCATGTACGAGTATTTATTACAAGGTACACGATATCTTTTATTGTCACATTGTTTATTTATTTCATTTATTCATTAATTGCTATGTACATATCAGTCATTATTGCCTGATCTTTGCCTATCCTTTCACACATGTGTGGACACATGTCAAATTTTTAGTAGGGGGTGGGATAATCCATTTCAAAACTTTTTCTTATGCCACTGTCACAACTGTTAAGATATTTTTATTTTTTTGTACTTTTCAAATATGGCTGCGTGTTTTCATCCTAAACAACAATTAATTGCTTGATTTGGGTAGTTCTTAACAATCATTTCATGCAATTATACTTCGAGTCATTCTTGGAAAAGTAAAGAAAAGTGACGGCAAGGCAAAAAGAAGTAGGGCAAAAAGCATAAGAAGCTTTTCGAATATTCAGAAGAAATTTGAGTTTCAGGAATCTCACCAGGGATAATTTGTGAATATGGGTGGCCAGTTAGTAAGACATGAGCTTGTAGCTCATGAGCCCTTGATGCAAAATCCTCAAATGGTTCAGGCATTCATCAATTGTGGTTGGCTGAATTATTTTCTGAGGTTAGATTCCTTAAATGAGGAAGCTGTAGGTGAGTTTTTGAGAACTCTTTCAGAGGGAGAAGCTACAGTGTGGGGTTTGATAGTAGCCATTACAGAGGAATGGATTGTAGAAGTAACTGGGCTTCTGGCGGTAGGAGAAATTTTTTCTTCAGATGCTTTCTTTGCTAGGGAATAATTTACAGTACCAACAGATGGACCCTTGGAGGTTTCCAAACAAGGATGCAAACGAGTGTCACTGCCTCCTCCATACCCAGAATATGCTGCCTTCATAATCAGGTACTTGAATTGTGAGGGACGTTTTTCCTATTTTCATTCCTATCATTTTAAATTGTTGAGTCATATGAGGCACGGTTTAGCTGTCAATGTCCCAATTTTTTTGTTAAACCTTTTGAAACAAAGTTCCCATGAAACCTAGAGGGGTAGGGACAACTCTGTCATCTATCATGCCCTCATTAAACTCTTGATTGAGCGTTCCCTGAGGGATGTATCACCCCTTTCTTGGAATTAATTGTTGGAGTTATGGACAGACACTGAGAGGGGGGTGAATCAGTGTCTAAACTTTTTCAACTTCGACCAAGATTTTTAATTCTGATTTCCTTTTCTTTCAACAATAGAGTAAAGTAATCACTTTTGAAAGCACAAAGATATGACAACATTAACTCAGTCTATTAGACAGCTTATGAAAATATGATTTGAGTGAGATATCTTGCATTTTCCAAAACATAGCTCATATTTGATCTCAATAGTACTTTGATTAATGCATTCATGAGTTGAATGTAATCATTATTAAACAGAATTGAGAAAGTAATAATCCCAATAGTAAACAGAAACAACAACTACTCAGAAAAGCAGTGAGCACACAAAAGAACAAAGAGACAAAAGATTTGCGTAGTGGAAAACCCTCTTGGGGTAGAAAAACCACTCCTAAACTACCTTACTGGCTTAATCTTCAAAAACCACTATTAACAATGCCTTATAGGCTAATTTCTGAGCACCAACCCCTCATTTTGAAACACCAATTTCAAGGAGCACCAACCCCTCATTTAGAGATATCTATCTCAAGGAGCACCATCCCCTCAAATTATTTTCAGAACAATAGTAATATCAGAGGATCTCTTTGTTTTCTAGTAAGCTCAAGAAACTCAACACTCTTATCTCCCTAATACCCTTAGAATCCAACTCTTGAATTACAGAGTTTTCCAATACATCTCTTGATATGGCCAAAATAACTATCTCTCAGAATTATTGGCCAACATCACCTTCACTGTTTTCAACATTGGTTTTAATATACATGTCAAGTATGTTTGTTATGAAGAAATCTTCAAAAAGTGTTTTTCACAAGATTCTGAAACTCTCTTTCTAATTTTAGAATGTGAAGCAGAATACTGATGATCTGTAGATGATGGTAAATATCAAAGTAACGCCTATCCAGAGAGCTTTAAATTATGTGCTGAATCAGGAGATTTCAAATTGTAACTGAAAGATTTTCATCAAAGCCATGACTACCCACTAACAAAAAATCATAACCTCTAAATCCTTAGAGATTATTTTTCCAAAGATTCGATGCCAACCAAAGATGTCACATGCAACTATACTTAGAAAAATCTATGCCGGCCACAATGTATGAGTCTTCGTTAATCATTCGCTGAGACAACAGTCGCCACGTGTTCTTTGTGATTCGCTATGACCTTATGCGAGCTGCATTTCTTTTTCCTTATTTGCTTTCACCGTGACCCTTCGTTATCGGGCAGACCTTATAGAGAATTCACTTTGTTTTGCTGAAAGCCCTGAGGTCACAATAGATCACCAAGACATTAATGTTCTCACACCGACATAAACCTTTTGTCTTATGTTCTTTGCTATAAAATTATGATATCGGGGAGACCTCCTGTAGAGCACACCATGTCTTTCTGAAAGTCTTCATCCACTTGTGTGTCGCTGAGACAATTCAATACCTATGCCGAAGGCAACTTTATCGCCATCAGTCGTCCCTCTATTTGTCGCTGTGACATTTGTTGTCAGGGAGACGTTATGTAGATTATATTAAGTTTCACCGAAAGAATTTATCCCTTGAGTGTCGCTGTGACATTATCAACCTCTCATTGAAAGCCATTCATTTGACTTTGTCACCAAGACTTGACGGGTTTGCTGAGACTCTACATCGAAACTCATGAGTCTTACTGAAATCCCACGTGATCATTCCTATTCGCCGAGACAACTCAATGCTTATGCTGACAAGGTCCATATGTATTCCATCGGTGAGACCCAAAGGGTTCGCTATGACATTATATCAAAGAAAAACCTTTGTCGATAAGACCTTTTTGTGCACGGTCGGTGAGACAATATGTCTTCGGTGAGACCACATGCCGAATACAACACTCCTGCCGAAAGACTTCCACATGCATTAGTTGGGGAGACATCACCCTTTTCGCTATGACCCTTTGTCGAAGCCTTAAACTCTTGCCGATATGTTCCCATTCAACCTCCGATCGGTGAGACAAAGCAATTTGGCTGTGACCACATATCGACGGTATAACTTATGTCGATATAATCCTTTTCTATTGCCGAAACAAAAGAGAATGTCACGCCGATAGATGCATGGAGATGGATCCCGATCACTGTGACATCAAATAAGTCTTGCCGATATGATCTTTCAACAGAGGTTGGTCTGACATACCAATTTCGCTAAGACATCATATCGATGCCGCAACTCTTGCCGATATGAACTTTCTTGTGTTGGTCGCCAAGACACAAAGCGATCGATGAAACAACATGCCGATAGGGATTACTTATGCCGATGAACCACCTCATGTATTAGTCGGTGAGACCCGACTCATTTGGTAAGACCTCTCAGCAGTGAACACAACTCATGCCGATAGACCTTTCCACTGTCGCCAAGACCACGTGAATGTCATGCCGAAAGCTTCCTGTATGTAAAATCAAATCGTTATGACATCAAAAATGTTTTGCCAATAGGCAACAAAAACATTTCAAAACAAATGGATCGGGGAGACCCTAGCATTCTCTCGCCAATATGATCTTTTTTAGTCACCGATACAATGTACAAATAAGATAACCAAAGACTGCATGAAGCTCAAATTAATCAGTACCATAAGATATTAAACCATATAGACAAAACTGTACCAAGATAAAGCATGAGAAACCAATCTGAAACTGTGAACAAATAGAATCAACTGAAAGAGATTTTGTCATCAAGGACAAACCATATGATCACAACTGAGAACCAACAAACTCCCCCTTTGTCCTTGATGGAAAAACAAAAATGACTCTCCCCCTTTTTGCCTCAATGACAAAGGATAGAAGAGAAGAATGTGCAATGCCAGGAAATACAATTGAGAAGCCAACCAAATACCATAAGAATTGGCTGCAAATAGAGCAATAGTGCAACAAACATATTTGCAGCAATGCAGTAAGATTGTAACATGCTGGTATCATAGCAAAAATAACAATATGTCCTTTTCAAGAGTCTCGGTCCTTATCATCAATGCCAAAGCAACGGTACCAAAATATTATAATGTAACAAACCAAATTGATACCTAAAGATTGAAGACCTGTTACATACCACCTTCTTTGTCATGTTTGATCAAGGCACATTCAAGATCACCTACTCCATATTCAATTTGATTAACTTCAATCTAGCAATACCAGAATTTGAGCACAAACAACCAACCTCTTCTTAGCACAAGTAACCTCAGTCACTGTCCATGACAATACACATCAAAGACCAATGATACTAGTTATTCTTCTTCAAACGACACACAACATTTTACTCTTTTCATACACAAAATATAACTTGAAAGCATGTATACTGCATAATTCACCGTCAATCTGTTCTTGTACACCCATCCTCAGTCCATATGAGAACTTCTATTACCACACCAAGAACAATGAGAAATACCAAAGATAATTAATCTCAGCCCTCACACAACACTGAATAAAATCATCACAGAAATAACTCATAACATCACACATGTTTTTCAAACACTGTTCTCCAAAGATAAAAACATCGACATCACTTTAGAACAAAGGCTTTCTTATTTTTAATAAATTGAGGAACTCATCTATATGTCTCCACACCGCTCAAAGATGTCATAAGGACATGCCATTATTTCCAAAAACCCAAGCATCCGAAGAGTTCATTTAAAAACAAAGTGCACCTTCATTTCAAAACCTTCTGAAAACTATCAACCACTAGACCAAGCAAAAACATTCCTTAACATCTTATACCACCAAAAGTAAATTCAAGATGTCATACCTCATTCTAGACTCCATAGGGGTAAAATATATTACCATAATAGACTCCCCCTGAGTCTTTGCTTCTTCTCAAGATCTGGAAGGCAACACTTGTGCAAGGAGTGCACAAGAAGTTTTCACAGAAGCATCTTTATTGCTCTTCTTGTCATCTTGATTTCTCTTTCTTCTCCACTCCAATGAAGACTTTTTCACTTGTTTGCTTAAAGTACCTATCTTTCTATTGAATCTGCATTGTTGTACTTTATGTCCAATGTTATTACATCTGAAACAAATGACTTTGTGATTGTTCTAAGAAATAGAAGACTTCCTACAGACATTTCCAGCATTGTTCCCTACAATATTATCACTTGTACTTATTCTACAGTCTCTTCTCAAGTGACCAAAATTGTTACAGTTGTAACAAACCACATCCTTATTTCTAGGGACATTAGAATGATTCTTATTTGACCATCTTATGCAATCAATTGCCTTATGACCATAGTCATTACAAACATAACAATATCCTTGGAAAGAATGATTATACCTGAATGAATGATCATGCCAAGGATGTGAAGATCTGAAGACATTTTTCTTTTCTCTATGAATACCTTTAGATTGTCTTCTAGTGTCAATGTTATCTTTTGATCCAGCAATACTGTAACCAAGATCAACCTTCATTCTTGGTGTTTGCTTGGCTGTAAACTTCTTTCCATCTGAAGTAGTAAACACTGTTTCATGTTTAGATTTGTCTGCAGAGCTTTGTCCAAACTCATATCCCACTCCTGTAGGATCTTTAGAATGCTTTTGCCTGCCCAACATCTCATTCAATATATTAGTACTATGATCAAATTTCTGAATTTTACCAGATTGAGCCTTGACACTTTCAAGCTCTTTTCTTAAAGCAACTACCTCTTCTTCAAGTTTTAGTCAAACAATATTTTTAATCTCCAAATCAGAACTCACAACGTCTGCTATCCTCTTATATTCTTCAATTTCATTTTTCTGACTTATAATCATATCGTCCTTAAGAGTTAGTTCTTTTAACAAGGAATCATTATCTGAACATTTCTTTAAAGAATCAATCTCATTTTCTAGTTTATTACACAATTCATCCTTGTCTTTTAACTTGACTTCCAAACTCTCTTCTTGCTGAAGTTGTCTTGTTAAAAACTAGTTTTCTTTTCTAAGATGCTTAATAGTATCTAAGGCACATAGGAGTTCACCTTCCAAATCAACCTCACTTTCTGGTTCATCATATTCCTGTTCAAAGTTAACTTCATCCAAACATTGATCTACTCTTACACAAGTTTCTTGATCATTTAAATATTCATTAATGATCCCCTTGTACTTCTTTTCAAAACTATGAAGGTTTACACCTTCTTCACTCTCAGATGTTTCACAACTTATTTCATTCTCCAAAGATATCTCCTCTTGTAACTCACTATTCTGATTCATTTCAGTCAACTTGTCCCAAACTTCCTTAGCACTATTGTAATGAATGACTTTTGTAATGACTTTATTTGGCAAGTTATTAAAAATAGCATTTATAGCTCTGGTATTGAATTCAAGAGCTTTCATCTCCTCAAGAGTGGAAGGAGATGTTGCAGATGTAGTACAACCCTTTTCTACTGCTGCCCACACTTTAGAACCTAAAGAAAGTAAGTATGTTTCCATCCTATGTTTCCATATAATAAAGTTTGTTTCTTCCAACTGAGGAGTTCCAAATCTAGGATACTCTACCATTTCAGAGCTACTATTTATGAGTTCTTCCTCGTTATTCCTTATACTAGATTCAGGTTGAACAAGATGAATAACATTTCGCTGAGAACATATTTTTCCCTTATTCCTTTTGTTCTTTCCCATACTAACCAAACTACTCCAAGAAACCAGGAACAATCCTAGGTGGTTTAGACCTATCAGAGGACCCTAGGCTCTGATACCAATTGTTGGAGTTATGGACAGACACTGAGAGGGGGGGGGTGAATCAGTGTCTAAACTTTTTCAACTTCGACCAAGATTTTTAATTCTGATTTCCTTTTCTTTCAACAATAGAGTAAAGTAATCACTTTTGAAAGCACAAAGATATGACAACATTAACTCAGTCTATTAGACAACTTACGAAAATATGATTTGAGTGAGATATCTTGCATTTGCCAAAACATAGCTCAGATTTGATCTCAATATTACTTTGATTAATGAATTCATGAGTTGAATGTAATCATTATTAAACAGAATTAAGAACAATAATAATCCCAACAGTAAACAAAAACAACAATTACTCAGAAAAGCAGTGAGCACACAGAAGAACAAAGAGACAAAAGATTTGCCCAGTGGAAAACCCTCCTGGGGTAGAAAAACCACTCCTAAACTGCCTTACTGGCTTAATCTTCAAAAAACACTGTTAACAATGCCTTATAGGCTAATTTCTGAGCACCAACTCAAGGAGCACCAACCCCTCATTTTGAAATACCAATTTCAAGTAGCACCAACCCCTCGTTTAGAGATATCTATCTCAAGGAGCACCAGCCCCTCAAATTATTTTCAGAACAATAGTAATATCAGAGGATCTCTCTATTTTCTAGTAAGCTCAAGAAACACAACACTCTTATCTCCCTAATACCCTTAGAATCCAACTCTTGAATTACAGAGTTTTCCAATACATCTCTTGATATGGCCAAAATAACTATCTCTCAGAATTACTGGCCAGCAGCACCTTCACTGTTTTCAACATTGGTTTTAATATACATGTCAAGTATGTCTGTTATGAAGAAATCTTCAAAAAGTGTTTTTCACAAGATTCTGAAACTCTCTTTCTAATTTTAGAATGTGAAGCAGAATACTGATGATTTGTAGATGATGGTAAATATCAAAGTAACGCCTATCTAGAGAGCTTTAAATTATGCGCTGAATCAGGAGATTTAAAATTGTAACTGAAAGATTTTCATCAAAGCCATGACTGCCCACTAACAGAAAATCATAACCTCTAAATCCTCAGAGATTATTTTTCCAGAGATTTGATGCCAACCAAAGATGTCGCATGCAACTATACTTAGAAAAATCTATGCCGGCCACAGTGTATGAGTCTTCGTTAATCATTCGCTGAGACAACAGTCACCACGTGTTCTTTGTGATTCACTATGACCTTATGCGAGCTGCGTTTCTTTTTCCTTATTTTCTTTCGTCGTGACCCTTCGTTATCGAGCATACCTTATAGAGAATTCACTTTGTTTTTCCAAAAGCCTCGAGGTCACAATAGATCCCCAAGACATTAATGTTCTCACACCGACAAAAACCTTTTGTCTTATGTGCTTCGCTATAACATTATGATATCGAGGAGACCTCCTGTAGAGCACACCGTGTCTTTTCGAAAGTCTTCATCCACTTGTGTGTCGCTGAGACAATTCAATACCTATGCCGAAGGCAACTTTATCGTCGTCAGTCGTCCCTCTGTTTGTCGCTGTGACATTCGCTGTCGGGGAGATGTTATGTAGATTACATTAAGTTTCACCAAAAGACTTTATCCCTTGAGTGTCACTGTGACATTATCAACCTCTCACCGAAAGCCATTCATTTGACTTTATCACCAAGACTTGATGGGTTCGCTGAGACTCTACATCGAAACTCATGAGTCTTACCGAAATCCCATGTGATCATTCATGTGCGCCGAGACAACTCAATGCTTATACCGACAAGGTCCATATGTATTCCATCAGTGAGACCCAAAGGGTTCGCTATGACATTATATCGAAGAAAAACCTTTGCCGATAAGACCTTTTTGTGCACGGTCAGTGAGACAATATGTCTTCGGTGAGACCACATGCCGAATACAACACTCCTGCCGAAAGACTTCCACATGCATTAGTTGGGGAGACATCACCCTTTTCGCTATGACCCTTTGCCGAAGCCTTAAACTCTTGCTGATATGTTCCCATTCAACCTTCGATCGGTGAGACAAAGCAATTTCCCTGTGACCACATATCGACGGTATAACTTATGCCGATATAATCCTTTTCTGTCGCCAAAACAAAAGAGAATGTCACGCCGATAGATGCCTGGAGATGGATCCCGATCGCTGTGACATCAAATAAGTCTTGCCGATATGATCTTTCAACAGAGGTCGGTCTGACATACCAATTTCGCTAAGACATCATATTGATGCCGCAACTCTTGCTGATATGAACTTTCTTGTGCCGATCGCCAAGACACAAAGCGATCGATGAAACAAAATGCCGATAGGGATTACTTACACCGATGAACCACCTCATGTATTAGTCGGTGAGACCCGACTCATTCGGTAAGACCTCTCAGCGGTGAACACAACTCATGCCGATAGACCTTTCCACTGTCGCCAAGACCATGTGAATGTCATGTCGAAAGTTGCCTGTATGTAAAATCAAATAATTATGACATCTTAAATGTTTTGTCGATAGGCAACATAGACATTTCAAAATAAATGGATCAAGGAGACCCTAGCATTCTCTCGCCGATATTATCTTTTTCAGTCACTGATACAATGTACAAATAAGATAACCAGAGACTGCACGAAGCTCAAACTGATCAGTACCATAAGATATTAAACCATATAGACAAAACTGTACCAAGATAAAGCATGAGAAACCAATCTGAAACTGTCAACAAATAGAATCAACTGAAAGGGATTTTGTCATCAAGGACAAACCATATGATCACAACTGAGAACCAACAATAATTTGTTGCCCAAAAGGGTCTGCAATTTCCAGAGCCTCCTAGAGCACTCCCTGCACAGCCCAAGAAAAAGAAAAAGAGAGTAGAATCTACAAGTAGGGAAGCAGAGCAAGAATCATCTGCTCCTGCAGCACATAGTCCTACAGCCTCCGCACCAGAGCCCTCTACCCATGTACAAACTAGGTCTTCTAGTAGAAAAGAAAAAGGGAAAACAAAGGTAGGAGAGTCATCTAGGGCAAAGCAAACCCCAGAATGTGACCCTCATGTTCAAAAGCGAAAACGTTCTACTCCTGTAACATCTTCCCCTGTAGCAGTTTCTCCTGCAACAACGCCTGTTGCCACTACAGTTTCACTATCATCTTCTCCTGCTGAGTCTAAATTCTCTAGGCAGGTTAGAAAAAGGAAAGCCATGAAAGTGTCTCCTGCAACTAAAACATTGCCAAAAAGAGTTTCATCAAGGAAACAACGTAAAGTTACCTCGACCTCTGTTTAACCTGAAGTTATAGTAATTTCTGAGGAATATGAGGAATTCAGTCAAGATGTTTCTCAGAATGTATATGAGAATGTTCCACAAAGTCCATCTGTTATTCTTGAGGAAGCACAACAGGGTAGTGGTAATAAAAGGGGGATGCCAAGTCTTGATGACTTGGCTGAAGTAGCTAGGCAAGTTTCTAAAGAAACACAATTTCCTCCTAAGCAGCAAAAGGAGTCCATTCTGCAGCAAGAGGAAGAACAACCTGAACAATTAGAAGTGCCTAATGACACCCCATTACCCCCTGCAACTTGTTAGGCAATGGTTATTTATAAAAGAACATTGTTGATTGAATTTTTGGAATATATTAGGACTACATCGCGGCCTCTTACATTTCAAACTGAGTTTCCGCCACTTAGCTAAAACTAAAATTCAACAAAGTCTTTGGGAGGAAGAAAATAAGCAATTGAAAAGAAAAATTGAAAGGCAAAAACAAGAAATGAAAGAAATGAAAGAGAAAATGGATGAGATGCTGAAAGTAACTGGTAAAATCATGGAATGTAGACCACCGCCTAGGGTCTATGCCATGTGCCTTAAAGAGCAATTCCTTTGGTTTCAATTGATGAGAATTTCAAGAAATTTAGACCCTGTTATTCACATAGCCAAGGAATTTTATGGTGTGTATCAAGTAGCACCTAATTGGCTGAAAAATTCTTTATGTGAGTTTTATATGCATGGTTTGATAATTCCTTCTGAAACAGAGTGGAATCCGCTTCTCTACATTGGTGACATTCATTTGAGGTCACTCATGTCTTGGGCGGCCAATGAAACTAATTATGGACAACAATTAGAGGCTTATGAAGAGGCTGAAAGGAATGAACCTATTCCACGGCGACCTGAAAGCTCAGATCCCCATACAATTCTAAGAACTTGGCTTATTGTTGCATATGGATTCAATGATCAAGCAGTTAGAATGAAAATATTTGATATCAAGAAGTAGGTGTATGATGAATTCAAAGACCAACCATATCTGTTTTGGAAACTTTCATCTTCCAGAATTGAAACAAGATGGGAAAAACTGACTGTTGGTCTGAGGAAATTTGAGCCTCATAGCCCTCTGAACTTTAAAGCAGCCATCAGAAGGACAGAGAAGTACATGCAGCTTGGTCTCCAAAAGAGGTTTGAGTTATGGTTACCATTGACATTTCGACCTCCAGTTCTGATGTGGCCACTTTACCCTTATCGGGCTACAGATGTTAATGAGGATACAAAAACCCGCAAGTATGAGAGATGGCAAAATTTCAGAGGTTTCTACTACAAATTTGGAACTTCATTACAGGGCCATGCTACTCCTACTTATTTCAAAGAAACAACCAAGAAGCTTAATGCTGGAGGACCATCATTAGGATAAGTAGGGGGCAAATGATGAGCTCGAAATATGCTCATAATTTGAGTATTATGATGTATTTTTAATACCCTTACTCTTATTGCTAATGGTTGTTTTAACTCTTTGATTAAAGACTTTTTATCTAAAATCAGGTAGTATCCTGTAGCCACACATTCCTATATTCCTGCAGCTTAACATCTCTATGTGTCTATATTAATTGCCCTGTTTGACCTCCCGAATGACTGATATAATGCATATGGTTTTTGAATAATGAAATAGATTTAATATGTGATTAATGAATGTATATCGTGTTGTTTGCCATGCGTGCTTTCTTTCACTTCTGTCGCCTTGTGTATCGCAGGTTGTTGAAGGAAGCATGAACGAGTCAAGCGCAGTAGATCTCGGCCTTGTAGTAAAGTCCATTTCCAGCACGACATCAAGGAAGTTGTTCCAACAAAAACTCTTTGACCGGGTCATTGGGAGAAAATCTAAATGATCATTAATCTGGGAAGAGTGGAATGCTAAATTCTCTCTGAATCGTGTTGAACGGATATGTCTTCATTTATGAGAAGTCTGTTCCTCGGTTTCTGGATGCATTTATGTCCACGTCTTTCTCTGTTGGAGTTAGGTAGTTAGTTGATTTTCTGATATAAATAAGTGTTCCTCCTACGCAAGTGAGCAAGCATAGCATGTAAAAGTTAGTATTATAATGAGAGACCGTGTTTTGTGTTAGTTTTCTTATAAGCAGAGCAATCAATGTATATGATTCCAAGTTCATGAATAAAAGTTGATGAAGTTTTGAGTTCAATTCTTGCATAACTAGTTGATGCTTGCTAAGGGGGCCCACTTAGTGAGTATTTGTAGTTAGTTAGTTGTTTATCTTCTGTTGACTATAAGTAAGATTTTATTCTCCAAGGTTTCAACGCAAACTCAGTCTTCTATTGTTCCTGTAGCATCGGGAATCCATCCCTATGTTTGTTCCTGCAGCATAAGGCCAGTTCATAGTTTGTCTCTTAGTAATAGTTGTCATGATTTCTGTTTTGATTAAGTTACACTTAAGTTAAGAAGACTTTACGTTACATTCCTATAGCATAAGTAGAATTCCTTCCAAGCATTTATTTATGATAAATTGTGACTGGAACTGGTTCTTAGTGCATATATAGTGCCACTCCATTTCAAGTATACGTTCCCTGGTTTGACAATGTAAATGAACGCCCATAAGAAGATGTTAGTCACCTGCTGGAATGTCTAATTCCCAGGTTAGGATTTTCCATGACTTTTATATCCTTTTGTGGACACGACCACCGTCTATGGAACAAATTCTCCAAGCCGTTGCTGGTTCAGAGAGATTTTCTCTTCTAGATGGATATTATGGTTATAACCAGATTATAGTCAAAGAGAAGGATCAGTATAAAACAACATTTACAACAAAATGGGGCACTATGGCCTACAAGAGAATGCCTTTTGGTTTATCTAACGCTGGTGCCACCTTTCAGCGTGCCATGGATATGGCATTTCAGAGTTTAATTTAGAAATTTCTACTGGTTTACTTAGATGACATAACTATATATTCAAAAAATTTAGATGAGCACTTGTCGCATCTCAAGCAAGTTTTTGAAAAATGTAGAGAATATGGAATATCTCTCAATCCGACAAAGAGTATTTTTGTAGTTCATGAAGGTAAACTGCTAGGCCACATAGTATCAAAAGATAGAGTTACCATTGATCCTTAAAGAGTTAAAGCTATACTTGAACTGTTAAAGCTTTTTAGGGAGAATTAACTTTTTAAGAAGATTCATTTCTGATGTCGCAAATTTACTACAACCCTTGACTGCAATGCTTAAAAAGAATGCAGTTTTCAGTTGGACTAAAGAAGCAAAACATAGTTTTGAAGAAATCAAGGAAGCTTTAGCATCAGCTCCAACACTGGTAAATCCATATTTCTCTAAAGACTTCTTTTTGTATGCTTTTGGCAACGTTAGTTCAATCTCTGCTATGCTGGTTCAAAAAAATAGTGATAATTTAGAGCAGCCAATAGCTTTCTTTAGTCAAGTACTTGCTGATTATGAAGTGAAATATACGTTTGTTGAGAAACATGTTCTCGCTGTGATCAGAAGCCTAAAGAAGTTTAAGCCTCTAGTTTGAAACAATAAAATTCATATTCAGGTTGCACAAACAAGTGTAAAGAAATTTTTGTTGAACAAAGATTTGAGTGAAAAAAGAGCAGGGTGGATCACAAAAGTAATGGAATTTGATGCCAACATCAACATCACAAAACTTGTCAAAGGTAGAGGACTTTGTGAGCAACTTTCCTCCACTCCTGAAGATGCACATAAATCAAAAATTGGTGTTGTTTTAACTAATACAGATGAGTCTCAAAATTTTCAAAATGTTATACCTGCATCAGTTGCAGGTTGGGTTCAAGAAATGACCCACTTTCTTCATATTGGTGAATGTCCACCAGGTCTAGACAGAGCAAAATGAAGATACTTCAGATTGCATTCAATTCCTTATGTCCTCATTGATAATATCCTTTTCAGGAAAGATCTGAATGGTGTCTTGTTAAGGTGTATTGATACTGATCAAACAGAAAAGGTACTTCATGAGTTTCATGATGGAGTTTCAGGAGGTCACTTTGCTCCAAGGACAACTGCTTGGAAAATTATGAGAGCTGGTTACTACTGGCCCAACTTGTTTAAAGATGCATATGCATGGTCAAGGAAGTGTATGAAGTGTGCTTTGTTTGTAGGAAAGGAAAAGTTGCCTGCTATGCCTTTACATCCAATTTAGGTAGCGCAACCCTTCATGAGATGGGGCATTGACTTTATTGGACCAATTAGTCCACCATCCAGTGCTGGCCACAAGTGGGTGCTTATTGCTATAGACTATTTCACATGGTGGACAGAGGCAGTAGCTTTGAAAGAAGCAAATGAATCTTCAGTTTTGAGTTTTTATGAAGATATAATCTCCAGATTTGGAGTTCCTGACTCCATCATTTCAGATAATTCTCTTGCATTTGTTGGATTAAGACACAGATTGGGTTGTTAAACATGGAATTCATTTGAATACTTCCTCCAATTATTACCCGCAGGGTAATGGATTAGCTGAAAGTACAAATAAAAATCTGATCAGAATCATTAAGAGGACTATGGAAGAGAATAAAAGAATTTGGCATACCACATTGAAATCTGCACTTTGGGCAGATAGAATAACCCCTAAGAGATCAGTTGGTAATTCATATGTCCTCGTCTACGGTAAAGAGGCTAGATTACCTCTATCTGTAGAGCTTCCAGCTCTAGACATTGTTCACCAGTTGGAGATGTATGAAGAACAGGACCCAATGTCTGTGAGATATGCAGAGCTCATGGAGCTCGAAGAATCAAGAGACAAAGCAATGAAAACTTTGGAGTATCATCAGCTCCAAACGAAGAAAACATTTGATAAGAAAGCTACAGCTAAAGTTTTCAAGGAAGGTGATATTGTTCTCAAGTGGGATGTGCTAAAGAGTAGTCCAGGCAAACATACAAAATTTGATCATTTCTGGGCAAGCCCTTTTGTTGTTACTGAATGCAAGGAGCATAATGCATTCCAGTTATCAAACATGGATGGAGAAAAGTTACCTATCCCAGTCAATGGGATTCACCTCAAATGTTGTTTTGAGGTATGATTTATCATTGTAGATATTAGATTAGGTTTTATGCTTTCATTAAGTGCTTCTGCACTGTAGTTTAGTTGTTGCATTTCCTAAGTGTTGTTCCAGCATAGTTTGGTAGTTTCACTTCAGTTTCTCCAGTTTCAATAAGTTTCCAGTGTCCTGATCTGCTTCATGAGTCTCAAGTGAGTTGCAGCCATGTGCGAACTGTTCTTGATCTGTTATGAGGTTTTTACTAAGTGACTCCGAGCCCAATGGACAATTTTTGGCTACTGGTTTCCAAGTTTAGCAGGCAAACATCCAGCAAAGGTCGCCATAAATGTTGCCCGATTTTCACCTACAGGCTCAAACAGGCAGGGGTCTATTTTTCAAGTATTCATAAGGGCCAAATGGATTAACTTTTTCCTCAGGTCACCAAGACATCTCGGTCGCTGTGAAGTTTTATATCTCCCTCCGCATGGGAAATGGTCTCACCGACAGTTGTTCAAGGTTGGATTCGGGGAAGGAAGTCTGGCCGAATGGGGAAAGTCTTGCCGACAGAAGGGTGCCTTCGGTATAATATTTTGAGTTCGGGGAGAAGTCTCCCCAACCCGATGGTATCTCACTGACCGTTGTGCACAAGTGGTCTGAGCTCGCTGAAATGTTTCGAGCTCGGCGAGATGTCTCACCGAAGGTTATGCCTTCGGTGTGACCTCCGACCGACATAAGGTGGTCTTGCCAAAACGGCCGGCGTCGGGGAGAAGTCTTGCCGAAAGACTGAGGTCTCGGCGAAAGTTGGTGCTCTCGCTGTGATGTCTCGCCGAAACGAAAGGTCTCGGTGTAATGTTTGGCACTCGATGTGAGGTCTTGCCGACCCGATAGGGTCTCGCTGAATGGATATTTGGAATCAGTGAGACTCCTGGCTACAGGGTTTAAGTTCGACATGACGTCTCGGTGAATGATGATGGTCTCACTAAAGGAATCTATGTTCAGGGAAAGGTCTTGCCGACCCGATGGTGTCTTGCCGAAGGGAGTTAGCGTCGGTGTAATGTTTTGAGCTCGGGGAAAGGTCTTCCCGACTGATGTTTGTCTTGCTGATAGCGATGGGTCTGCTGCAGACTTCGGTGAGAACTCTTGCCTGAATTTGGATGTTTGGGCGATGAAATAGCGATATCGGTATAACTCCTGCAGCTCGATATGAAGTCTCGCCGACAGTCCCAAGCTATGCCGACTGTCCTGTGAGGTATACTTGCATCGGGGAGACACGATTAGTGTCTCACTGACATGCGATTTTGTTTGAAGGACCTATGACCACCCGAGAATCTTACATGGAGTGTATTCGCCCAATCAGAGAGAACTAAAGGTGAACCATTGTCCATTTGACTGATTGACTACCCCTGAGAAGAAGATCAACAGAATGTAAGCAACATGGATCTGCTCTGAGATCAAAAGCGATGGAGTAGCTCGATGAAGCAATGGTGTGGAGATATTATGGGAAAATCTGATGTTGTTTCCAGAAGAGGTCAACTTGCGGAAGGGTCTAGAACAGGAGAAGAACAAAAAGGATGAGACCACAAGGACAGCTGGGATGTCGACTGGTAGGAGTGGATCGAAATTTATGATAGCACTTAGAAACATTCAAAGCAGCTCTGATGGAAGTTCGAGGGTGGACACGGGGGCCAAAAGTTAATGCGATTGTTGCAAAAGATCAAGGAGGCCATTCCTGGAGTGACCCTTCACCGACATGGACAGCAGGGATACACGTTTAACACAACATTAACTTCATTAAAAAGATCTAGGGGTGGATCTTTCTGGAGGCTGATATTTTTGTAAGCCCTAGGGGCTGGGACTTTTGGTATATATGGCTTTTTTGCCTCATTTTGTAAGGGAGTTCTTCTTATGCTTTTCAGAAGTTTGTGACTTTTGTAGTCCTTTCTCAGATTAGCACAGTTTTGTAACTCATTTGGAGCATAATATATAGAGTTTACCTTGGTCACTGTTGATGATTCAAAATTACCATCTTGTTCTTGCAAAGTGTTGAGCATCTCAGGTTATTTTGTGAATTTCTTTTATTCCCTTATAACTTTATCTTTTGTTTTCATGCCTTCCTTTGCAAAAAGTATCATTATACAAATCACAAACTGTGTTCACATAATCACACATGGATTCTAACCTGTGAAAGTATTTTCCTTTCTTGAAAAAGTGTGTGAATCAAACCTGTTTGTGAAACATTAATGCAAAGCTTACAAAAATTTGATGTGTAATCTTATGTTCATTGTCAATTTTCAAGTGTAAATCAAAGTATTCTATTTCTCTTATCAGTTTGGTGTATCACCATAGGGTTTAGTTTTATTTTTATGCACTCCTTCTCCCTTTTCCTTACAAAGATCAGTAGTTAGGTGATAACACAAAGGAAGCCGGCCTTATTTGGAGGTTCTTTTCCATTTTTAGGTGACCCACAACCTGGAAAAGTTCCCATGTTTCTCTAGAAAGCTCAGTTTTCATAACTTTACATAGGGTGAAAATCTAAGAGATAACACTTAGTAAGCTATGATGACAATTAAGTCATGTACTTCATGACCACAAGGATAAGGTATTGGAATTTTTGGAGAAAAATAGTGGAAAGGTCAAGAGTTGTGACCTATTATCACACCATACCTTGCATATATTGATTGTAAAATAAATTGCTACTATCATTGATGCCTTAAGGAAAGGAAAGGAAGATTACTTGGTCATGAAAGGGAAGATCATTGTCTATGGGATAGACAAGGGAAGATCTTGGTGCAAGAGCACCTTGCTCAGTAGATGCCTTTCATTGGAAAATTTGTAAAAAATGAACTTTCAATTGTAAAAGAATTGTAAAGAGGTCTTGGGAGGTCATAAATGATGTATTTATGGTCTCAAATAGGTCATTAGGGGGTTTGTTAAGTCAAATTGCAAATAATGTTGTTTTATTGCACAAATTGCAAAAAATGTAAAACTTGAAAAATACAAAATGCAAAGGAATGTGAAGGGTCATCTCATTGAAGAAGGTGGTGAGTCAGTTGGAGATGGAAGGAAATTTTTTATAACTGATGGAAACAACTATATAAAGCTTGTAGAGGGCGAACAAAGGATCATTCTTGTATTCTTGAAGTATTGTTATAAAAAAAAGTACCTTGTTATAAAAGTTTGGTGTTTCTTTCTATTGTTTCTTTAGTTGTACGGTCTATACAGTAGTATAGGGTTTTAAATCTTATTGTTCTTTGTAGATTAGAGAGTTAGCATCCATTTAAATCCATTTGGGAGTGATTTGATTGAGGAGAACATCTTTTTGAGAGCATTCTCTGTAGTTTAGTCAGAAACCCTTAAAACAGGGATTTTGAGAGTCAAATAAGCAAATGAAGACTAATCCACTGAATTAGGCCTTGTAGATCAGTGGATTAGAGTTAAATAGGATGATTTATGTTGTGTGAGTGTTTATTTGTACAAGGGAAACACGAATGCAATGATGGGGTTGCTGCTATAGGGGAATTTGAAGGGTTTCCATACATTTGTTGTTGCTACAATCATGGGTTTGAATATATGTCAGTTGCATAGGTTTGGAAATGGTTTCTAGAGCATATGCAAACATAATTAAACATTAATGAAGTAGTGGCAGTTTGGTGTGAGGTTTGGATTGTGATTTTTCAAGAAACCCTCACTTGTAAAGCTTGTTTTGTGCATAAAGCAAGTGTTTGATTGATTAACATTTATTTGAGCCTATCTATTCCTGAAAATGGTTGAATCTTGAGTTTTTTAACTTGAATTAAGACTATTTGAAGTCATTTGGTATTTTGGTGGTGTTTTAAGACTACTTCCTTTGATAAAATGGCCTAATTGGGGGTTCTTTTCCAATGGACAGTGTATTGATTCTCCTATGTTTTCCAAAACAAGTGCTAATGCTTTTGTAGTATGTTGAAATAGACCAAAATGGGTCCCCAAAGGCATGTTTGGTTTATGGATATACAATTTGAGTAGTTTGATATACTTGTTGTTTCCAAGTTGTGCTACTAGGAGATTGATGTTTGAATGCATGAAATTGGAATTTCTGAATAAACAGGGATATATGTGATTTGTTTTGTGTTAAACCTGCTTAAAAAATGATGTTGAAGTTGTATCAATGTTTGAAGAGAAGTTTAGAAGGAAACTTTGCTAATTTGATGATTTGGGCAAGACTAACCCTATGTGCAAAAATGATGTTTTGATTGCTAGAATCAATGGCTATGATAGATCAGGGTCATGAAGGTGAATTATTGATTTGTTATTGACAAAGTATGATTGTTTGGAGGTGTTATAAGGTATGGTAATAGGTTTGAGGTAATATTGAGAGAATGATTGTCTTTTGCTTTGTGAATCAAGTTGACAAGAGTGGTAATGTGGTGAATAATGAAAGAATGGAATGGTTCAGTATTTTTCAATGGTGTTACTGTGTTGGTTCAGTCATTTTATTGATGGATAAGTTGTATTTGAGTTTGATAAAGGTTTGGTATGATGATGTGGTGAGTTGGCTTGCTGATAGCCTTGAAGTTTCAAGTGAAATTGATTTGATTTTGATGAAAAGATAAAGGAATTTTGGGTGATTGTTTAATTTGATCTTCTCCATTTGAGTTTGGGTCATAAGTACCCTAGATGATTGGTGTTTTTGGTAGATGCTCTTGCATCAGATCTAGATTACTTATGATTTGTAAGAAATTTTCTTACTTCTCCTATTGCCTTATGAGAAGTAGCTATTATTGATCTAGTCATAGATAGTTAGACTATGTGTATAGTGTGAGATATGTCAATGTCATGAAGCGACTTGGCACTATTATCTATCTATGATAGAAAATCTTGGGGATAATAAGTTTTAGCTATAAATCCATAAAGAAGGTATGTAAGATACGATGTGACGCTATACAACCACATAAATTATCTTTACTTGATTGATCACTTGATCATACTTTACACTCAAATGAAACCCTAGGTTTAGAATAACCTATTTGGGATAGGGAGTTCATTTGATTAAAGAGAGAAACCTTAGGTTAAGTTTTACCTATTGGTTGGGATATGTAATGGACTACTCATTAACACCAATAGGTTGGGAATAACCTACTTGGTTGGGTTGTACACTTGGTCTTGATTGGAACATATAGGGTTAGAGTAACCTATAACATCAGACTAATCATTAATTGATGAATTTATCCTAGGATTAGGGTATACCAAGTTGGGACTCACCTATGTGCTTAAGTGAATCAATTGAGCTAAATGGTAAATGTTCATGTTTCGTAATTAGGTATGCAATTAAATTTGATATCTTCTAGGAACCAACATGACTGAACGAGGATTAATACTCGAAATTAGTACCAATTCTTATCGGAAAAATAAAGATTGAGTTAAAAGATGGAATACATCTTTGAAAATAATCTAAGGAAAAAATAAATCCACGATATGGATGTCCTAAGATAAATGAGATTTATCTCCACAAGACTCCTAACCATTATTCGTTGGGAAATAAATGTGGAATGAGACCACAAAATAGGTTGTCATTTAGTCAAAGAATAGACTATTATGGGATGTAAAAGAACCTACGTACCCAAAATTTTGGAAGACTAAGGAATGAAATGAGGAAATTGATGTTAGAGTTAGGACATTGGAATGACAAATGATTTGTCAGATGAGGAACCATTGTGATTTGGAAAAAGATAGAGTAAGATGTTGTTGATTATATAGCAAGATAATGTCTAGTGTGCCAGAAAATGAAGACATGATGTCATCATTGGCAGGACATGTGTACTCTCTTGAGATTCCAGAAGAGGAAGTGGTAGAACACAAGACAATTTAACCTATCTATGTCAATGAAACTGACATAATATTATGGTGGACAAACTCACCAAGGTAACCAACGTGGTTGGAAATTTTGATTTATAGGATTTCGGTCCTAAATAATATATTGTGTGAGGTAGTTGCTTAGTATTCTTGAGAAAGTTGTCTTAGTTGTGAACAAGCAAATAATGATAAGGTTGTGTGGACTAGGATCATACTACAAGACATTCAATTGAACGAATGTGCAATATATTATTGTAGCCGAATTTGCAAAAAGTAAAAAATCAAATTTGTAATGATTTGTTGAAAAATTATAAACTTCTAACATTGAGGTTGATCCATTATATGGAAAGGAAAGTTGAAGACTCTATTAGGCTGAAATAGGCTAGGAAATAGGGTTAACCTTAGACTTGATAGTTTTTCAAAAAGGAGTAATCGATCGAAGAGATCAATGAAAATTTGTCGATACAAAGCTTAAGTATAAAGCAATATTGGAATTAACATATGCCCAAGAGCAATGTTGTGCTCAAGGCAGACAAGTGGTCAAGAGCATTACTTTTTGGTTAAAGGAAAAGTATATGTAAGTGATGGAAAAACTTGGCTTCTAAGTTATCTAGAAATGTAAATACCAAAGGGAAGGATGGGACCTACGGTGTAGTTTGTAATGCACCGTTATTATTTTTCTATTTGGATTATACTAAGGATAAATTCATGGGTCAATAAGAATGTGATTTCCAGTCACTATAGTATAGGTGTCATGTGTTATTCAGATATTGTTATACATGAGATGCACATAAGAGATATTATGAATACAACACGTAAGATCTTCAAGAGAGTAAGTATGTGTGAGGAATACAAGTTTTTCCTATACAATAGCAAGGACACTCGATGCAAGGTCTAGGAAGGACAAGGTTTCAAGGAGTGATGCTACATAAGATTAATGTTTTATAAATCTTACATATTTTGGTGAATGGTAAGTAAAACTTTATTTGAATTTATTTGTATGTTAAAATTCTATAGATCATCAGGGACGATGATTCACTAGGGGGGAAGTATGTTACACCCCAATTGTGTAATTACTATTTACTATTACTATGTAGGGTAAAATATGAGTGCAATGCGAATTATGAAGATGAATAAATTGTACTCGCACTTTGTTATCGATGTATTATGAATGAATGTTATCTCATTTAATGAAATGTGAAGAAATTCATATATGTGAAATAGATGGTTATTGAATTAATATTCTAACTATGAGATGTATTATGTGTAATGCATATTTTGTTGAATAGCTGACTACCTTGGGCATATTTTGAGAATGTGGATGCAGGTATATGTTCATTCCTCTAGGTGGAGGTTAGGTCTCTCAAGAGAAGATCTTGGTTAGGTAACCAGTAATGTAACCTATCCGAGCTTACACACACTCACAATAGACTGATTGAGTTTAGTCATTGAGTTGTGAATTGGTAAGTCATCCTTAGCATGAGTGCTTGTATTAGTAAGGGTCTTGTTTATTGTTGAGAGCATGCTTGAGCGATATTTATCTATTTGAGCTTGTGAGTTCTTCCCTATATTTCTATGCTTGTATCGATAAGGTGAGCACACATGGAATGGGTGTATTGTATATATTCATCACATATATATCTCCTACAAATAAGATAGTAAATATGTGTGTACTTAATTATACAAACGAATGTATACATACATATATATATATATATATATATATATATATATATATAAGATATACACATAAACACATGTATATGTATGTATACATGAGCATAGAGGAATATGTATATATATATATATATATATAAAGAGAGAGAGAGAGAGAGATTCAATATTATGTACAATATTATCATCTTGCATATATATAGCTTAGACGTAATCATTCGATTATAGAATGGATTATTACTATAGACATCTAAATTTGGACACTTAATTTATCCAAATTCATCCCCTTTCGTCTTATTTTCGTTAATTAAGTAATACTACTATTATTTAATTAATATCTTTAATTCTACCAAATCCCTAAGGTATTTAATCAATAATACCTTATCTCTTTAATCCTCCTTCCATCAATTGAATTAAATAAATATTCCATTTATTTAATTCCCTTCATGTCACATCCTCCATCATTTTTATTTTATCCTAATCCATCTTCTAATCTCATCATTAAAGTGTGCACATGCCTAATCCTTGATTAGGATGTGTCACATCCTCCAACTTTTGCAAGTTGGCCTCTAATCTCTCTTAGCCACCTAACCATTCTCTAATCCTTCACTAACTAGCCTAATCAACCTCTCAAGGAATTTTTAATTCCTTTTATCCTTCCAAGGAATATTAAATTCCTTTTCTCTTCCCCATGTCCTTTATGGCATGTGTCCTTAAGTCAACCTTATTAAAGGCTTTCTCCTTTTGGGCAAGGCACTCCACTTCCCCATGTGAATTTTTAATTCACCTTTTAATCCCAAGGCACTCAAAAGGAATTTTTAATTCCTTCACTTCTTCCCACATGTCCTTCACTTATTCTTTATTCTTTCCCATCTCCCCATGAGAATATTTGAGGAATTTTTAATTCCTCACATGTCCTCTCACCCACATGGGGACAAGGACCTCCTTTATGAGGAGATCTTGTCCAATCCAAGGTACTTTGTACCTCCCTCCATGTCATGTACTTCTCCTTCCACCTCATGTCCACTTCACCTTTTAGGGCTATATCACATGCCACATGTCAAGATGTGAGGGCTTGTGAGTTCTCAACTCACCTTAGCCCTACATCTTGATATTTGGTGGCTCAATCTTGGCCATCCATCTCCTCTAGGAATTCTCAAAATTCCTATAAATACCCCTTCTTTTCTCTCATTTTGGGAGAGATCATTTTGCTAGCCAAACTCTTGCAATTTTATTTCTCAACCTACACTTAGCCATTTTCATGTTTTCATCCACTTGCACTCATCCTCACAACATCATTTAGCTTGCATCTTGTGCCATCCAAGGAGCATACACATCAAAGATCGAAGGGCCAACCAAAGGATCGATTCGAGGCAAGGTATAAAGTTCCATTTGTTGCTTTTATCTTGTGCTTGTTTCCAACTTAGGCTAATCTTGAGGTGTAGGTTGTTTTGGTGTTTATTTGCACTCTTTTGTTTGCTGCTCATTTTCTAACGCTCACATTCGACCTATCACAATTACTATATTTCTTGAACAATATGCATATATATTTGGATATATATACACACACATAAGCATTCACACTTATTAGAGGGTGTGTACATATATATAATATATATTATTGATACTATGTGAATGACATCTTGTTTGTATTCATTAGTATGTCATACTTTATTGGCAATATATATATATATATATATATACATTGTTTTGCCTATAGCACACATGCCCTGTTCAGAACAGGGACCCCCCCTCTTTTCTCGCTTTCACCATGTCACTTTTTTCCTTTGCCTCATTTTGTGTGCCCCTTATTCTGAGCTTAAAGTGGTTAGGAGCCCTAAATTCATAATTCTGAATCAACCAAAAATTCACCACCCCAAAATTGGTTGTCTTTGGGCCTTGCAGAGGTTCTCATGCACAAAATTCCCTTAGTATTTTTCTCTGGAATCCTCCAAGTTTTGTGGGTCTGCAATTGCGGGCTTCCCCTTGTGCAGGGCTATCATCTGCTCATTGTTTAAACTTTGGCCAACCCAGGACGTCCGCCCACATGGCGGGTCTTGCAACCTTCTTCGCCTCTCTCTCTCCTGGCCATTCATTTAACTTTTGGAAAACTATAAATAGGGGTCTACTCTCATTTTAAAAGAGGGAGTTGAGTTGTTGTGTAAAGACATGCTACATAAATTTAATGAGAATTACATTATTTTGGTGGATTCTTGTGTTTCTCCACATGTGTGCATGATTCTTCTCCTCAAAATTAGATTTTAGCTTTGTTGTCCTACTTTTTGATAGTTGTTTTAGTTGTTAGTTTATGCTATTCATTGATAGTGAAGAATGCTAGAGTGTTGATGCCTTTCACATTTATACTTTTTGTTGTTTGTTGATGATGTAAAACAGTGTAAGGTTAGTCTAAACATTAAATTGTTGTTGCACCTAAAATTCATCTATTATTCATGCTTCATGGTGAATGGATAGTTGAAAATCTACAAACCTTAGAAGATGGTACTAGTTTCATGAGACTGTTAGCTATTTTGGTTAAGTGGAGCTTAGTTTTAGGAAGGTTTTCCACTGTAGCATCCTCCATTATTACTATTCATCATTAGTTGCAGGTCTAGGAAACCTTCTCTCCCTTTTCCCTTTTGACCTTTCTTTGAAATAAAAGTTAAAGAAAAGTTCCAACATCATTATAAAGTCAAATATGATGTTGAACATGGAGTTTTAGATTGTTGTTTTGAACTTGTAGCAATCACACTTCACTTCCAGAACTTCACAAAACTCCATTTTGAAGATCCAATTTCTTCCAAACTTAGTGAGCCATAAATTCCCTTTGTGATTACCAGCAAATCACATCAATCAACTGAGTTGTTTTTCCAAGTCATGACCTGACACCCGCGAGACCTTGGGGTGATTGTCTACAACTTAGTTGCAGGTTTTCACCTTTCAAGAGAGGCATTGAACTTGTGCATTGTATGTGTTGAGAAGTGAAAAAACACCCATCAACAGAATTGGCGCTAGGAGGGCCCTTTAGCTAAGTTGGATCGAATTGGTTCCTTCGCCCCTCAAAGATTTCATAGAGTGCTTCAATCTACACCCGATAAAGGGGATTTCCATGAGCTCTCAAGACCCCTACCAAGGATAAGATAGCCAAGAAAGGGGAAGCTTCCACCTCAACCCCATCCACTCAGCCTACCTCACCTCCACCTCCTTCCTCTCCCTCCATTCATCTGCCTCACTCTTCCCCTTCACTTCCGACAACACCTTCCTCCTCCCAGTCGCATCAAACTTCCTTCTACCCCTTTGCCTCCCATAGCCAAGGCACTACCCCAGCCCATACACTTCACTTCGAAGGCTGTCCCAACTACTACTCCATTTCAGTCACAAGTTACTGTAGCACAGCTAGCGCAACCCCAACTTCCCATCATGGATTGTATGGGTAATAACCCATCTCCTCTATCCTTTAATGATTACCATAATATGCCAAAGAATCTAGAGGGATTTTTCACTAAGTTCCACCCTTGTGATCCACAAAGGACAAAAAAAGAACACATTAAGATCTTCTAGACAGCCTTAAAGGACATGCAAATAGAACATGAAGATGTGGCTTATAGGCTCTTTCCCTACTCTTTGGGGGAAGAAGCCTTTTATTGGTACATCCATCTACCAACGGGGTCCATCACCACTTGGGATCAATTAAAGAACACTTTCTTGCAGAAATTCAAGATCCTAGTCAGCCCTTCCGAGTTATATTAGCAGTTCATGTCCATTCAAAGGGAGGTAAATGAGCCAATTAGTTCCTTCAATGACCGACTCCATCGAGCTTACATGAAGTTGCAACCACCCTACATGGTCGATGATGTCTTAGCCAGATTGGTCTACTATGCCGCCTTAGACAACCTTACGTCTACACCGGTGAAGAGAATCCACCCACCGCCGACAAGGTTGGTGGATGCATATGCGGAAGCAGTCACAAAAATTACTAATTAGGGACAACACATTGCAGGTTTGATGCCCTCGCTAAGGCCAGCTGCCCACTCAATGAAAATCCAAGGACTTACCCATGCCTTGGCTCATCAAATACCAATACTAAATCAAGTTTCGCAGTTGCCGATAGTGCCTCATTCGGGGTAGCCATTGAACTAGGCACCTCCAGTGCCTCATTAATTACAACCTTATCAATAACATGCTTATTCTTAGCAACCTCAAGTGCCTACATACCTGCAAGGATCCGAGTTCCCACCCGCTCAGCAGAATCAACCTGCAGTACAACTACTTCCTCTAGAATCTAGCATTGCAGTTGAACAACACTAAAAATGATCAAATTGATGAGTTGATGAAGTTAGTGAAGAAGCTATCTACTGAAATGATACATTTGAGGAATTAGAATAACCAACTAAAAACCTCTTAAAGAAGTATCCAAGCTAATCTTAATTGAGATAACCACAACAACCATGATTTAGGAACTTCCTTTGGGCAGAGCTATGAGAGAGGTCAAAATTCAGGCCAAGGCTTTGAGAGGAGGCCCTCACAAAGACAAAAATACACATGGAACACAAGGCCAAACAAAAGAGGTGTCCCCACACCTCTTGATCAACTGGCTAATTCTGATAAGATAACAAGTAGATTGTACTTAGCAAGAGCAGCCCTATCCGGGTGGTGTCGCATTCACAAAACAAGTAGGCATTCCAAATTAGACTGTGTAGAATTTCAAACTGTAGCATAAATTTTCCAAGTAGAAGTTTAGAATGCTATCGATGGTGTAGGATGCAGAGATCTAGTTCCATCTAAACCATATGAATCCTCAATACTGGAGGTTAATCAAGCTCCTTTCATGCGGGGCGAGAGCAACGTGCCCGAGGAGACTACCACCCCAAAGGATGAAGAAGCAAAAGAGGTGAGTAATGAAATCCCATTATCCTAACTCTTCGATTCAACAGATAATGGTCTAGTAGATGAAAAAGAGCCCCGTGAAGATGAGGTCCAAATGTTTCATCAAAGGGAAACCCCTTACAACCTGAGAAATAGACAAGTAGGTGGTCCTTTCACGACCTCTACCTTGCCTAATAACTTCAATACTCTGTCTGATCCAAATGCTAGCAACAACCTAAGATACCCTCATGTGTCAACCCGGTACTTCAATAGGAATAGGAAACATAACCAAACCCAAATTCAGCCCGCTAGCTCCTCTCAAGATAGGTCTTTTGAGACAAAAATTGAGCAAATGGGGGAATATATGGCAGAAGAATTTAAGAAAGTTAAACTAAGCTTGTCAACTTTTGAGTTGCTTAGGGTCCCAACAGTTAGAAATTATTTCTTTAGGATGCTCAACGGGACCGCTTCATCCAAGACAGCCCAAGAAGTACCCGCCAAAAGGGTCTCCTTTGACACTTCACGAAATGAGCCTGTAATTAGGGAAATCCTAGGAAAGAAAACAGACCAGCCTTCAAACCAACAAACAAATAAGCAATTGACCAAAGAGAAAAATCAAGTGCAAACTCAGGATAAAACCAATGAAAAAGATAAAATGCAAGTAGCCCAGGCTGACATATTTGTAGGGTTGTTCCAAGGGAAGCTGGAGACCCCTCCCTTCCTGACTACCATCAAAATATTTGGAAAGAACCTGCATAACTGCTTGCTTGATTTAGGGGCCTCAACTAACATCATGCCTCAGGTAGTATGCAAAGCTCTGGGAATAGTTATGACTCCCTCCCGACAAAAGGTGACTCAACTAGACAAGACGAAGGTCAACATAGTTGGAGAGATCAATAGGATACCCATGTAGATTGTTGTAGATCCAAGGGTGCAACAGATGATTGATATTCAAGTTGTTGATATCCCAGACACATATGACATAATACTAGGAAGGGATTTCACCCGGGCATTGAACGGATATGCTACAATGGATTTTTCCCACTTATGGATGCCATGGAAAGGGTTGCCAAACCAAATTTGTATTGACTGAGAGCCCTACATGAAGTTTATGATTACAAAATACAACAACACAAATGAACTGTTGTTCATTGAAATAGAATTGGGCAACTTCTATTTCATGGATTATTAGGATGAGCAAGAATTTCTAGATGAGGAAGCAACCAAAGAGGTCTTACTTGTGTTGTGCAGTACTCCTACTAACCTAACCTACGTACCTGAGAGTACATAGGCACTTATTGAATTAGACAATGAAGAATCTTATGGGGATGGCAATCTTGGATTGTTGGATGGATTCCAAGAGTTTATGCAGAAATGTGTGCAAAATCAGCTCAGCCTAGGGGCCAGAATGGACTTTCAAGAGTTGTTATTGCCCAGTTAGTGTAGGATACATAATGCTACCCACTCAAAATTTGAATGTTTCCTATGCCAAATAGTAGTTGAACATATTAAGGGACAAGTCACCCCAAAGGGGGAGTTCCGAATAGAGCATGATGAATCCACACAAATACTTACAACTGTTGAACCAAATAGACTGCCAAAGAAGGAAATCAGCTCCCTGGCTCTAAATTCAAAGACTCCTCCAAGTTTTAGATGTTGCGATTTGATGGGTCCAAGTCCAAGCAAGGAGCCGAAGCCAGATCCAACTTTGAACTCATCAACCCCATGGGTAAGATGTACTTTGTTGCTCATAGGCTTCATTTTTATTGTACCAATAACGTAGCGGAGCATAGAGCACTGGTTCATGGGCTTTTGATGGCACTAAGAAAGAAGGTTAAGATGCTGCAAGTCTTTGGTGATTTGTAGTTGGTAGTAAAACAAGTCAGGAAGTTGTACTCCTACCACAATAGGAGGTTAGAAAATTACAAACACAGGGTATGGGATCTCATAGAAGGCCTAGATGCATTCAATATTTAGTTGATCCCTCAAAGCAAGAATCACACTGCTGATGCCTTATCCCAAGCAACTAGAACCCTTCAACCCCTCTCCCTAGTTGGCCTAAAGAAGTTTACTGTTGAGCTTACTTCCACTCTGTCCTTGCTAGACAATGTCACTAACTTCCAAGTGTTCAATGATGATAAATATATCTTGGATTTCATTACGAGCTTTGATGTATTTACAACTCAAATCATTGATGAAGCAGAGCCTGAGGAGGCTAAACTAGACATAGAGGGAGTCATTAATCTAAAAAAAATACAATACCGTGAGGCATGGTTTAGCTCAAATGAATATTTGATTTGGATCAGATAAGGGATTAGGATCAACAATCAAAGAAGGATTCAATTGACAACCAGTGCGATGCTCACAACCTAGGAATGGTTGAAGAAGTTAAGAATGTGTTCATTGGAAAAGTGTGCACACTAGAAGAAAGGAAAGACATCATTGATGTCTTGTGCACACACCATGATGTGGTTTCTTGGAGTTATGAAGACTTGAAGACATATGATACCTCGATCATCACTCACACCATCCCTCTCAAACCTGATGTGAGACCTTTTAGGCAACATCAATGCCCAATCAACGCCTTGTTGGAACCCATAATCTACAAAGAAATTCAGAAGCTATTGTTCACAAATATCATATTCCTAGTCAAACACACCACGTGGGTGGAAAAATTGGTTCCGGTTAGAAAGAAGAACGAGGAGATCAGATTATGCATAGACTTCCAAAACTTGAATAGGGCTTTAGAGAAAGAAAACTACCCAGTACCCTCACTAGACGAGGTATTGCAGATAGTTAATGGGTCCTAGATGATGTTCTTTTTGGATGGATATTCGGGCTACAATCAAGTGATGGTACAATATGAAGACAAGAAAAAAACAACATTCACCTCAAAATGGGTCTGAACCTTCACATACAGAAGAATGTCATTTGGACTAGTCAACGCCAGTGCAACCTTCCAGCGTGCAATGGATATTGCCTTCAAGGATCTAATCGGAAAATGCATCATCATGTATATGGATGTTCTAATTGTGTTTTCAAAGAAAAGAGGGGACCACGTCTCCAATCCATGTAAGGTCTTCCAAAAATGCAGAGAGTTCAATTTTTTTTTGAATCTGAAGAAGTGTATCTTTGGAGTTACAGAGGGAAAGCTATTGGGACATGTGATCTCAGAAAAGGGAATTTCTATAGATCCAGAGCGTATCCAAGTTGTACTTAAAATTCAATTTCTAGGCAACAAGAAGGAACTAAAATCTTTCTTTGGAAAGATCAATTTCATCAAAAAGTTCATCACGGGCTTTGCCAAAATCATCAAGTTGTTGAATGCTATGTTGAAGTAGGATGCCAAAGTGGAATGGACACCAAAAGCCAAGAAGGATTTTGAAGAAATCAAGAAAGAAATCACTGATGCACTAGTGCTGGTCAACCCTAACTATCTGAAGCCATTTTATATATACCCGTTCACTTCATATCACTCTTGTGCTAGCATATTGACGCAGAAAGATGACGAAGGGAATGAACACCCTATTGCCTTTATGAGTGATCCACTCAAGGATGTTGAGTTAAGATATCACAATGTTGAAAAGAAAGCATATGCTTTGGTTAGAGGAGTTAAGAAATTTTGGCATTACATCCTGAGGAATAAGGTGTTCACAATTGTGCCAAATCTAGCTGTTAAGACTTTGTTAATGCAGAATGAGTTGGGAGAAAGAAGAGAGAAGTGGGTCACCTTATTACAGGAATATGACATGAACATTCAACCCATGAAATTGGTTTGAGGATAGGCCCTCACTCAAACAATAGCTGAAACAATAGTTGAAATAGGGCCCAAACTCACAGTGCAATAGTATCAGTTGGAAGATGTCTCTCTCGGAGAGTGTTATGACAAAATTGTCTACTATTTGTTGACCAACAAGTGCCTGTCCTGACTGCAAGGAGTGAAAAAGCATGCTCTAAGACTGAAGAGCAGTAGCTACATGCTACAAGGATCTATAATATACAAGAGAAATCATGAAGGGATCTATCTCAGATGCCTTGGAAAAGAAGTAGTAGTTAGAGTCCTCAAGGAATTTCATGAAAAATTTGACATTGGCCACAGATTTGGCCTCTCAACCGCTCATTAGATTCTACAGGCTAGGTACTACTGGCTGATGGTGTTTAAGGATGCACATAACCATGTCAGAATCTGTCACATTTTCCAAACTACTGCGACCAGAGAAAGAAATGTTGTTGTCCCGCTGCAAGCAATCTTGGAGGTAAGGTCATTTGCACAATGGGGCCTCTACTTTATTGGTCCCATAAGCCCACCATCCTCTACCCACCATAGGTACATTCTGATTGCTTTAGATTGCTACACTAGATGGACAGAAGCAATAACATGTAGGCAATGCACTACTGAAGTAGTTATTAATTTTTTAGAAAGTTTTATCTTGAATCGCTTCGGTTTCCCATTTGCCCTTGTGTGTGATAATGGCCCTGCCTTCTCCTCCCTTAAGTTTGCTAGTTGGGCCTTTGATTATAGGATTGCACTTAAATTTTCTTCCAACTATTACCCTTAGGGAAATGGCCTACCTGAGTCAAAAAATAAAAATTAGATAACTGTGATCAAGAAGCTACTTGACAAAAATCCTAAGGATTGGCACACCCAGCTGTGTTTTTCCCTCTAGGTAGATCGTACACGCCATAAGGATGCTTTGGGTGATTCCCCATTCCATCTCATCTATGGCCTGGAGCCCATATTTCCCGTCCACCTCAAGATCCCCACACTCCAATTTCTTAACACGTACTATAAGGAAGGGGACTGTAAAGAAGCCCATTTAGTTGAGCCCTTACATTTAGAAGAAGTCTGTGACCGATCAATCAAATTTTTTGCCAAACAGCAAGGCATAGTAAAAATATGGTTCAACCATGGAGCCAAAGTAAAGGCCTTTAGGATTGTTGATTTGGTCCTATGTTGGGACAAGGCCCATGAGAAGAAAGGGGGACATGACAAATTCAACAAGATCTAGCTTGGCCCCTTTCAGATCTCAGAAATTTTAGGAGATAATGCCTTTCACTTCAAGACACTCATTGGAGAGGATGTCTCATTGCCTGTCAACAAGAAACACCTCAAGCATAATTTCCTTTCCTGAGCTGTTCAAGCTCGTCTTTGTATATAGTTGTATATAGGTTAGTTTAGGTTCTTTTGCTTTGTTGTTGTGCCCTTGCTTCGCTTTTTACTCACTTTCCCGACTTTTGGTTTTGCTGAAGGTGTTCTTTTGTTCTTGATGTAGTGGTTGTGCTTGGTCTATCTGATGGCCTACTTTTTTATCCACTCCTATTCGTTCTTTAGATAAGTCTTCATTTGCAACTATTGATTTCTGACCACTCCCATGAAGTGAGTTTCCTTACTTGAACTCTAACATGACCTAGGATAGAACCTTTGGTTGAATCTTTTCACACTTATCTCAGATCAAGCACGAAAACACACTTTAAATATTTTTGATGAGCTATACAATAGCTGTTATGAGGTTTTTGCAAGTGAAAAATCCTAAGTCTGCCCCAGTGGCCACTATGATTCCAAATCCACAGTAAGCTTCAATGCTTACATAGTTGAGCAAAAAGGAAGGAGTATTAAAGAAAATATTATGGAAAGGAAAGAAAAGAAAGAAATTTTTAAAACAAGCAACTGTGTGGGTGTGAAAGCAACTCTATCAGGGATATGGATGCCTAACTAGAAATAGAGCAATGTTTGTGGGGTCACAGTGATAACTCTATCGGGGCTATGGATGCTTGACTGGTAGCGGAGCAATGTCCAAGTTACTTTTGGGGTTAGGCAACTTATGTAGCTTGCTTTGACTAATTAACTGCTATCTGTTATGGTCTCTGAGGGAAGGAAATGAACACACCATACACACACTTCTAAGATATATCTGTGGTCAATTAAACTAAGGATCTTGTCCTCCTTTGAGTTCTTAGTTCACTCATGGAAATTGGTTTTTGGTCTATGAAATCATAGATTTTGGGTTTTGAATGAATCTTTACTCTTAAAACACTCAAGAGTGTTCTCCCAGCGAAGTCACCATTTTTTGTGCCTATAGCACACACACCTTGTTCAGAATGGGGACCCCCCCTCTTTTCTCACTTTTGTCTGGTCACTTTTTGCCTTCGCCTCATTTTGTGTGCCCCTTATTTTAAGCTTAAAGTAGTCAGGAGCCCTAAAGTCATCATTCTCAATGGACCAAAAATTCACCACCCCAAAATTGGCTAAGTCTTTGGGCCTTGCGGAGGTTCTCATGTAGACTTCCCTTAGTCTTTTGCTCTGGATTCCTCCAAGTCCTGCGGGTCCGCAGTTGTGGGCTTCCCCTTGTGTGGCATTGTCATTTGCTTGATGTTTAAACTTCGGCCAACCTGGGATGTCAGCTCACATGGTGGGTCCCACAACCTTCTATACTACTCTCTCTCCTAGCCATTCATTTCACTTTTGAAAACTATAAATAGGGGTCTCCTCTCATTTTCAAAGAGGGAGTTGAGTTGTTGTGTAAAGACATGTTGCAAAAAATTAATGAGAATTACATTGTTTTGGTGGATTCTTGTGTTTCTCCACATGTGTGCAAGATTCTTCTCCACAAAATTAGATTTTATCTTTGTTTTCCTACTTTTTGATTGTTGTTTTAGCTGTTAGTTTATGTTATTCATTGATGGTGAAGAATGTTAGAGTGTTGATGCCTTCCATGTTCATACTTTTTGTTGTTTGTTGATGATGAACAACATTGTAAGGTTAGTCTGAACATTAACTTATTGTTGCACCTAAAATTCATCTATTATTCATGCTTCATGGTGAATGGATAGCTGAAAATATGTAGACCTTAGAAGATAGCACTAGTTTCATGAGACTGTTAGCTATTTTGGTTAAGTGGAGCTTAGTTTTAGGAAGGTTGTCCACTATAGCATCCTCCATTGTTACTGTTCATCATTAGTTGCAGGTCTAGGAAACCTTCTCTCCCTTTTCCCTTTTGAAATTTCTTTGAAATAGAAGTTAAAGAAAAGTTCCAACATCATTGTAAAGCCAAATCTAATGTTGAACATGGAGTTTTAGACTGTTGTTTTGAACTTGCAGGAATCACACTTCACTTCTAGAACTTCACAAAAATCCATTTTGAAGAATCCAATTTCTTCCAAACTTAGTGAACCATAAATTCCCTTTGTGATTACCAACAAATCACATCAATCAACTGAGTTGTTTTTGCAAGTCATGACCTGGCACCCATGAGACCTTGGGGTGATTGTATACAACTTAGTTGCAGGTTTTCACCTTTCAAGAGAGGCATTGCACTTGTGCATTGTCTGTGTTGAGAAGTGCAAAAACACCCATCAACATATATATACATATATTATCATTTATAAAAATATACATATATATACGTGTGAGATTATACATATATATGTATACGTATATATATATATATATATATATATATATATATATATATAATATATATATATATATATATATATATATATATATATGAAATATATGTATATATAGTATATGCTTAGAGATAGATAAATATAATATATATATATATATATATATATATATATGAAATATATATTATATATAGTATATGCTTAGAGATTGATATATATAAATATATATAATGTGTGAAGGTCGATTTATTTGGTTAGCTTGGGCCGAATGTATAGCAGTATACCTGACAATGCATTACTTATAAAGTGGAACACATTACTAAAGGATAGTAGACCGATTCATTTAAAGTTTATGTTGGGTCGATAAAGGATAAGTAAGGCGTTGAATAGCATAAAGCCAAGGTCGATGCAAATGAAGTTGCATCTCTGTTTATTTAAAAGCACATTACTTTATGGTGAAACGTTATTGTCTAGAAAATGTGAAGCAATGGTAAAGCTATAGACTACTGTGATGAGTTATTTACAACATGCCAAGTCTAGTACAAAAACCGCGCCATGAGGGAAGGAGTCGATTCAATAAGGAGTGTCAATTCTTATGCCTTTGACCAAGTCGGTTGTATAGTATGTAGCCATGAGATACTTGACTGAGTTCTTTGAGTTAATAACAAGCTTAAATATAGGAAATAGGGAGAATACATGTCGCCAACCTATGAGAATCCTGTTTGATGTAGATGTTTATTGTGAACGCAATTC
This sequence comes from Sequoia sempervirens, assembly GCA_007258455.2. Classification (NCBI taxonomy): domain Eukaryota; kingdom Viridiplantae; phylum Streptophyta; class Pinopsida; order Cupressales; family Cupressaceae; genus Sequoia; species Sequoia sempervirens. The sequence continues at coordinate 261,896,236 of VDFB02353493.1, forward strand.
GAATCACACCTTTTTCATCATGTGTTGATTTGAAATAGTCTCATGCTAATGTCAATTAATGAAGTCATAGCTTTGTTAGCTAAGTATGATCTTATATGAGCACCACCTTTTAGTTGAGATGAATATGTTTTGTTATGCATGGTAATTGCTATCAAAACTCATGCCTAATCTATAGGCCGAGTGGTATCCAATCTGTTGTATAAATAGTAGAGAAAGCTCACTTGTTTGGGATGCATCCCTTATTCATTTTTACTCAGCATCTGTATGTGCATTTTCTCTGCATTCTTACCTACTTTATTCTATTATATTATGAGAGAGAGTTATGAGTGGATGTGAGAGTATAATATATTGAGAGAAGTATTTTTTCAACTTGTGAGTTAGAGGTTATTGTGACTTTGTTGGAGAGATCAAAACTAAGCTACCTGTTGTTCACAGAGAGTTGTGTTGTAGCCAATCAATTGGATGGCGTATTACAGGAATGAAGATAATCTTCCTTTATTTGTCTTAGCTTTTGAAAGATTGTTTTTTGATTGTTTTAGCTAGTCTGTTGTGAATACTTACATTTAGGGAAAAGTAGTGTTTTCTTTGAAAGAAAGTAGAAGTTGTTTATATTGTTTGTGAAATGCTTGTTATTACTCCATGATAGGAGATAATTTTTTTAATAGGTATTATTATTATACTAGACATGATTAACAAGGGTAGCTTAAGGGTTGCTCATAGCTAGTTATTTGATTATGCTAGATATCCAGTAGGTTACTCCAGGGATTGTTGTCCATTAATGAGAGGGAACTAGTACTTGTGCTTAATGAATAGAGATACTTTAAGTTTGTGTTAAAGATGATAGGTTAATTTTGGGGTTTAAGCTTACCCATGGGAGGGATTACCTATGCGTAGATATAATGGCCTTAAGTCAAAACGAGCTTGATAAGTGTAAGTGAATGGTAGACCTTCACTCGAAGTACTGAGTGAGAACACTTTGGCCAAAGTAGTGTGATTGCCTAGGGCTCCATTGTTAATTCACCATGTCCATTTAATGCATGATAGTTACCGAGTGTAGGGTTATAAAACCTAGTCATGTAGGGAACAACCCTAAGCTCAGTGTGGTTTGTCATACGGGTTTAACCAACCAAACTATTCATTGAAGGTTAGGGCCATTTATTATTGATAGATGTGCGGGAGATAACATATGAGTCTGTGGTTGGTAGAAAAGTGCTTGAGTGATGCTTCTCCTCCTTAGTAGGCAATAGAATCAAAGGTTTTGAAAGGCGGATTCCTAGACCATCTATATCTATTTCTAGTTGAAGCTTAGAGGAGCTATGTATGTATCTTGTAACCATTCACATGGAAGAATGTAATCATGAATGACATACTTGAGTTCATTCAATATGGGATCTATGTTTTGGGAAGATTTATAAAATTACATTAGAATGCAATGACAATTGGGAATTAATGTTATTTCAATTATGCATGTAATTTACATTATGGGAATAATTTTTTTTTATTGCTATGTTTTGGCATCATGGATGTTAGTGTAGGTTTTTTATTTTCCTTGTGTTAGGGGTATTTATTTTTTCCTACACATATTATTTAAGCTTGTTTAGGTTTATTAGATGTGGTAATATGAGGACACGTGACAAAATACAACAGCTACATGTGTCACTCTCTCCCCACACATGGGTAGTTGAGTTACACATCCTCTTTTGGCTTGTTGTGCCACCTCTCATAACCACTATTTTGTTTTTACCTGAGTAGGTTATGGGTAGTTGGGTTTCTCACCCTCTTCTGGCTTTATGTGCCACCTCTCTCCTATCTTCACTTGAGGAGGTTATGCGACATGTCTTGTCATTTACCAAGTAGCTGATAACCTCCCACCTTTTATGGGTAGTAGGAGTTAATGCACCTCTTGGATGTATTTTCCCTTATTCTTCTATATATTGAGCACTCTCCTCTCACCTTCACTAGTTCGGCTAGTTCGGTGATTGTTCGGTGAGAGTCACGAGAGTATTCTCAAAATTCTCTTGCCTTGTCTCTATTGTTCTCTCAGTTCATATTTTCTCTTCATTCTGCTATTTTCATCTTTGATCATTTGTTGATTGGAGTTGTATGTGATTGATGACCAACATCGGATCCTAGTTCGATTCTCGCTTCTCGAAGAATCTAACATGGTATCAGAGCCTATTTGTTTGGTTTAGTTCACTTTTATTATCTGATTTCTTAGAGATATTTGAGACTAATCCAGAGCTAGCATTTTCCTCTAACGTGAACAGTTTAAAGGAAAAATAAGCATCCTGAGGAGAAATATGATAAAGGAAAAGCATAGAGGGCTACACAACTATTGGAGTTGGTACATGGTGACTTGGTAAGACCATTTCCACAACCATCTTTCAGCAGGGCTAGATATGTCTTGACATTTATTGATGACTTTTCCATATACAGATGGGTTTACTTTCTCAAACATAAGTCTGAGGTCTTTGAGCATTTTTAGGATTTCAAAGCTTTTGTAGAGAAATAGCTTGGGAAGTTCATCAAGATTCTGCATACAGATAATGGGGGTGAGTATGTTAATCTTCAATTTGAACAGTTTTGTGATTCAAAATGTATCAACATGCAACACACAATTCCATATAGTCCTCAGTAGAATGTTGTCATAGAACACAAGAATAGGTCTTAAAAGAGATGGCTAATTGTATGGTTCACTCCAAATATTTGGCACCTCAATAGTGGGCAGAGGCCATCAATTGTGCATGTTACATATAGAACAAAGTTCCTCACAAAGTTGTGAAGGGAGTAACTCCTTTTCAAGCTTGGACTGGTTGGAAACCCATAGTTAAGCACTTTAGAGTGTTTGGCTCTCTTGCACGGGCCCACATTCTAGCAGAGAAATGCAAGGCTATGGATCTGTAGAGCAATCCTTGCATATTTGTTGGGTACCTAGATGATTTCAAAGGCTATAGACTTCTCTATCCTACCACTCATGAGTTGTTCATTAAGATGAGTGTTTGTTTTGAGGAGAGCCCTTCCAGTTCTTCTCTTACCACTTCTCCCTACAGTATCAGATTAGAGCCCATTTATCATGATGATAGTTCTTTAGAGGATCTTAATCCTCCTAATATTGATAAGGAGTCTTCTTCCTCCACTTCAGATGGTGACAATGATGATGTGGATTCACATTCTTCTCCTAGTCATCATTTAGAGGGTGATGATTCTCCTCCAGACTCTCCATCTCTTGCACCTCTTTGGGCTTGCTAGACATTGGAATCAGTAGGTGATTGGGTTGGTGATCCATCAAATACTAGAAGAACTAGGTCATAGTTTCAATAGGCTCCTCATCTCTTTGTTGCTTCAACTTCTGATCCATAGTCTTTTCGAGAAGCTTCAGGTATCTTCAGGTATCCCTGAGTGGGATGTTGCAATGCAGGAAGAGTTCAATTCCTTAGAGAGTAATCACACATGGTATCTAGTCCCTCTTCCTAAAGGAAGGAAACTTGTTCGATGCAAGTGGATCTATCAGACAAAATTTACAGCAGACGGGTCAGTTGATAAGCATAAGGCTCGCTTGGTTGTAAAAGGATTCTCCCGGGTTCTCGGGATTGACTACTCTAAGACTTTTGCACCAGTTGCTAAGATGAATTCCATCCGACTTGTCCTTTATATAGCTGCAACACATCGATGGGAAGTTCATCAGATAGATGTGAAGAGTGACTTTCTTCATGGTGACCTTCAGGAGGAAATCTACATGGAGTAGCCACAGGGGTTTGTCCAGGATCCTTCACTTGTGTGTCATCTTTAGAAGTCTCTCTATGGCCTTAAACAAGCTCCTCAAGCTTGGTATGCCAAGATGGACTCCTTCCTTCTAATAGTTGGGTTCACTCAATGCCATTATGATCCAAATGTATACATTCTACAGCAGGATGACACTCTCACATTTCTGGTTCTATATGTCGATGACTTGTTGATCACTGGGAGTCACTCATCCACCATCAAGGCAATGAAAACTACTATACATGATAGATTTTTGATGTCATACTTGGGTCTTTTGCATTATTTCTTGGGGATTGAGATCACTCATTCATCTTCAGGTATCTTCCTTAGACAACCCAAGTATGCACTTGACATGCTCTCCATATTTTGCATGGCTGAATGTAAGCCTACACCGACTCCATTTCTGTCAGGGATCAAACTTGAGGCTAAGTGTTCTTCACCTTTGTTTGATGGCACTTTATACTGACAACTTGTTGAGAGTCTCATCTACTTGACTCATATGAGACCTGGCATTTCATATGTTGTGGGCATGGTCTCTAGATTCATGCAGGAGCCACATGAGTTGCATTGGAAAGTAGCTAAATGGATCCTCCACTACATTACGGGTACTCACAGTTATGGGATTCACTATGTAGTGGGTGTGGATATTGACTTGGTGGGACATATAGATTTAGATTGGGTAGGTGATTCTCAAGATCGCAAGTCTACTTATGGGTATTGCTTCTCTCTTGGTTTCGATCCAGTTTGTTGGTTGAGCAAGAAGCGGTCTGTAATTGCTCTTTCATCTATAGAGGGTAAGTATCAAGGGGTAGTTAATGCCACCATTAGGGCTATTTGGCTTCAAAATATTCTCACTAAGTTTGGCATTCTATTTAGAAAGCCTACAGTCATCTTTTGTGATAATCAGAGTGCTATACAGATCTCAAGGAATCTAGCTCATCACTAGAGGACAAAACACATTGAGATACATATGCACTACATTCAGGAGTTGATTCAGGAAAGCATCATTGATCTTAAGTATTGTTCTATATCAGAGCAAACTTTGGACATCTTCACCAAACCCTTCACAGAGAGCAAGTTCCTTCATTTGTGAGCTTTGCTAGGGGTGTGACAGGTGTCTACTTCAGGAGGGACTTCTTAGTCCTTCTTTCTACTCTCTCTACTTTGGGGTTTTTTTTTCTCTCTACTTAGGGGGGCTATTCCTCTTATGGGGGGGCTTCTTCTTTTGGGGGGGATCTTTATGTACATGGGTACCTAACATGGCCTCATTTGTCGGGACCCATCTTTTCACCCACCTAAGCTACACTTAAGGGGGGTGTTAGTGTAGGTTTTTTATTTTCCTTATGTTAGGGGTATTTATTTTTTCCTACACATTATTTAAGCTTGCTTAGGTTTATTAGATGTGGTAATATGAGGACACGTGGAAAAATACAATAGCTACATGTGTCACTCTCTCCCCACACATGGGTACTTTAGTTACACATCCTCTTTTGGATTTTTGTGCCACCTCTCATAACCACTGTTTTGTTTTTACCTAAGTAGGTTATGGGGTAGTTGGGTTTCTCACCCTCTTCTGGCTTTATGTGCCATTCCTTCACTTGAGGAGGTTATGCCACATGTCTTGTCATTTACCAAGTAGGTGATAACCTCCACCTTCTATGGGTAGTAGGAGTTAATGTACCTCTTGGATGTATTTTCCCTTATTCTTCTATATATCGAGCACTCTCCTCTCACCTTCACTAGTTCGGCTAGTTCAGTGATTGTTTGGTGAGAGTCATGAGAATATTCTCAAAATTCTCTTGCCTTGTCTCTAGTGTTCTCTCAGTTCAGATTTTCTCTTCATTTTTCTATTTTGATCTTTGATCATTTGTTGATTGGAGTTGTATGTGATCTATGACCAACATCGGATCTTGGCTCGATTCTCACTTCTCGGAGAATCTAACAATGGATTATCACTTATGGTGAAAACAATGAAAATTTTACTATGAAGAACACTGGGGTTGTTACAATGTTTTTGAATAAATCTTGATCCATGTCTAATATCTCACATGATCTTGACATTGTGATCTAAGTATCATTTAGAAAATCCAAAAAAACTTATAAAAGCACATCAAAATCCAAAAAGAGTCAATTTTTTTTCAAAATCCAAAAAATATCCAAAACATTTTTCAAAATCCCAACAAAATCTAAAACTTTTTCAAAATTCTAAAAAAACATTCATAAAACATCAAAATCTCCCAAAAACATTACCCAAGTCCAATAATCGAACTATAATGCCTTTGTGCAGTTACATAGGCAAGGCCATCTCCGATGAGCCCTCGAGGCATAGGCCAGTCGTTTAGGTCTAGTTCTCTTTCTCAAAATGTTTCAAAACTTCAAAAACATCCAAATAGCCTGAAATCTCCAAAACATCTAGATAACAGAAACAAGTGCAAAAATTATCCAAAACACAAACCTTAAACACAAAATAATGAGTCTTGATCACTTTCAAACATGTCAGTTAACTATCAAAACAAATAAAAAAATCAAGAAAATAGTAAAGAGAAAAATCGTCCTCCAATGAAAACCACTTTGGTGGTGCTTTGGGCAAGTACCATGACGAAAACCTGGAAAACATGCATCATGTGTAGAATCAAGCATCTACGTGTACCATTTCAGGTGGAAGCATCTCATCTCATCCATAATAAATCCAATATTCCCTCCATCATAATCCATCTAATTCTTCTTTATCCAAATTTGCAAATTATCTTGATCTTGACAAAGGCTTAAGGTACACTTCAACCTTGCTTATGGAAAAATCTTGACATGGTCATTGGCGTTGAACTTATGCAGTCTCATGGATTATCTCTACCACTATCTTGATTATCACTTATCGCAAGATATCCATTGTATCCATTGCATACAAATCCATCCATCATCCCGATCTACACATTCACTCATAAAATCCTAAACATTGTTAGACATTGGGGTGGGAACTTGCATCATGTTTCTAAATAAATCTTGATCCATGTCCAATATCTCACAATGTGATCTAGGTATCATTTAGAAAATCCAAAAACACTTGTAAAAGCACATCAAAATCCAAAAATAGTAAAAAAAATTCAAAATCCAAAAAAACATCCAAAACATTTTTCAAAATCCCCAAAAAGTCCAAAACATTTTCAAAAAATATAAAGAAACATTCATAAAACATCAAAATCTCCCAAAAACATTATCCAAGTCCAATAATCGAACTGCGATGCCTCTATGTAGTTACATAGGCAAGGCCATCTCTAATGAGCCCTCGAGGCATAGGTCAGTCCCTTAGGTCTTGTTCTCTTGCTCAAAACGTTTCAAAACTTCAAAAAACATCCATATAACTTGAAATCTCCAAAGCATACAGATAACACAAAAATATCAAAAATAGCCTCAAATATCCTCACAAACTCAAAAACATTCAGATATTCAAAAATTAAAAAAAAATCAAAAAACATAAAAAAATCTAAAAAGACCTCAAAATAATTCAAAAAAATGAAAAACATTGAGAAAATTCGAAAACAAAATCACCCGTTCCATTTCACTCTCACTCGCAATAAACCTTCCATCCATAATAAACTTTTCCTCATCTCTACCTTTGGTAACACAAACAATAAAAAGTACAAAAATTATCCAAAACACAAACCTTAAACACAAAATCACGAGTCTTGATCATTGCCAAACATGCCAGTTAACTATCAAAACAAATAAAAAATTTCAAGAAAACAGTAAAGAGAAAAATTGTCCTCCAATGAAAACCACTTTCGTGGTGCTTTGGGCAAGTACCATGATGAAAACCTAGCAAACATACATCATGTGTAGAATCAATCATCTATGCGTGCCATTTCAGGTGGAAGCATCTCATCTCATCCATAATAAATCCAACATTCCCTCCATCATAATCCATCTGATTCATCTTCATCCAAATTTGCAAATTACCTTGATATTGACAAAGGTTCGAGGTACAGTTCAACCTTGCTTATGGAAAAATCTTGACATGGTCATTGGCATTGAACTTATGTAGTCTCATGGCTTATCTCTAGAACTATCCTGATTATCCTATCACAAGATATCCTTCCATCTGTTGCATACCAATCCATCCATCATCCTGATCTACACATTCACTCATAAAATCCTAAACATTGTTAGACACTGGGGTGGGAACTTGCATCATGTTTATGAATAAATCTTGATCCATGTCCAATATCTTACAACATGATCTAGGTATCATTCAGAAAATCCAAAAGCACTTGTAAAAGCACATCAAAATCTAAAAATAGTAAAAAAAAATTCAAAATCCAAAAAAACATCCAAAACATTTTTCAAAATCCCAAAAATATCCAAAACATTTTCAAAAAATCCAAAAAAAAATCATAAAACATCAAAATCTCCCAAAAACATTATCCAAGTCCAATAATTGAACTACGATGCCTCTGTGCAGTTATGTAGGAAAGGCCATCTTTGATGAGACCTTGAGGCATAGGTTAGTCCCTTAGGTCCCGTTCTCTTGGTCAAAATATTTCAAAACTTCAAAAAATCCAAATAACTCAAAATCTCCAAAACATCTAGATAACACAAAAATATCAAAAATAGCCTCAAATATCCTCGCAAACTCAAAAACATTTAGATATTCAAAAACAAAAAAAAATCTAAAAACATAAAAAAAATCTAAAAAAGCCTCAAAATAATTCAAAAAAATAAAAAACATTGAGAAAATTTGAAAACAAAATCACCCATCCCATTTCACTCTCACTCGCAATAAACCTTCCATCCATAATAAACTTTTCGTCTTCTCCACCTTTGGTAACACAAACAGAAACAAGTGCAAAACTTATCTAAAACACAAACCTTAAATACAAAATCACGAGTCTTGATCACTGTCAAACATGCCAATTAACTATCATATCAACAACTTATCAAACACCTACAACCAATCCTCATCCAATGTATGTCTTTCAGATATATCTTTTCTACAATAGACATCATTTTAGATATCACCCAAACAACGTTATTTGGCAAGAGATATGATGACATTGATATTTTTTTTTTATCTTTTCTTTTGATTTATCTTATTGTTCTATTTTGATGATCTCTGGATGATATCTAAAAGTGATTTAGAGAAAGGAATGAGGCATTGATCGTTGCTTTCGTATGTTATGCTTGTTGGATGTTCTTGTAATACGACCTTGGTGAATACTTGCCTTGTGTGTGCAAGGATAGTCTCAAGTAAAACAAATGGCTAGGACATACCAAGCTCTTCATACCTTTTGTGTATTAGTCTCATTACTTCGAAGACTTTATTATTTCACATGATCAAACAAGGTTTTTGTATGTCAGGTATGAACAAGAATACTCCTATCTATTTGCAAAGTCAAGGTCCACGCATTAGATACAAATCCACCCTGGTTGTTCATACCTTGGTGCATCGTGTTTGTTCAATACATCAAATAAGGATTGCTATAATGAAACTAAGCCTAATCTAAAAGAAAAAGCAAAATCATTTATCCCATCTTGTCACATATCCAATAAAATCTTGGAATAATCATAGGTTTATTGGTATTTTGATCAACATCATTACCTTATTCAGTCTTATTCTACTCCATTCTAAGCATTCTATCTTATCCTCTAATTCTATCTCATTCTTCTATCTCTATCATACATTTCTATCCAAGAATCAAGTGTTTGATATACATCAAAGTATACATGTGGCTATCCATAGCCAATGAGTGTGTATACATCATAAATCTATCTACATCAAACATCTAAGATTCCTAGGGCTTATTTTTTCGTCCTCATCTCAAGCATAACTATTCTTGTTGCCATGTCATGAGATCAATCCGACAATCAGTTTTTTCGCTCGATCTCTCGAGGGGGCAGCATATCAGCATTTTTTCGTCCATTGGGGCACATTGGGGCATCAGGAGAAAACAAATTTTTAAATTTTGATCTAAGCAACATCAGTTCTTGGAAGCAACACAACAGGTACCTCACTTCAAAGGGGGGAAAAATATAGATACCTGAATATGTCCTAAGTATATCACACATCCTGATTTTGCACGCTAACATCATTTCTCTCATTATCACCTATTTCATCTATTTAATTAATAAATAATGTCTAATTATTTAGTTAAATTCACTTTACTCTCCTATTAATTAAATAATTAAGGTTATTTGATTAATTGATCATAATTCATCACTTTTCTCCTTTTTGATTAAATAATATCAAATTATTTAATTAAAATGCTAATAAATCCCACTTGATTAAATAATTCACAATTATTTAATTAAAGTTCTTGATTCTTCTAACTTGTACAATTAAATGATTTTCATTAATTGTTTAATTAACTAATTTTTCCTCCAATCCTCCAACTTGCATAAAGAATATTCCATGTGGAATATTCCCCTTTCAAATTCAAATTCTTCCCTCCAATTCAAAATATCTCCAACTTAATTCCTAAAATTAAGGGATTTGTTGAATCCTTCATGGATATGGACCCTTGATTAAATATTTGATCCACACCTTTATGGATTATTGACCCTTGATCCATCCATTGGTCCACACTCACATCCTCAGTTCATTTTAATCCCTTGATTAACATTTTGAATCCTCACCATTGATCAATATCTCAAAAATCTATAAATACCAAGCCTTTTTTCATATCAATTCATTCACAATCCTCATAGCAAAGTTACTCTCTAGAATTCTTGTCTCAAGTCTTGAGCATTTTAGGGATACTCTTGTGAATCATCTTCAAATCAATCTTTTTCACAATGGATTAGCTAAATTTGAGCACTCCACATCACTACACCACAAGTTTGCTTCAAATCCATAATAAGATTGGGAGGTTTGCACACTAGTTTAGATTCATTTGCTTGAATTTTGGTTTAATGCTTTTGAATTGAATCTTCTTAGTGTTGTTAATTGAATTTCATTGAGTATGGATTTCATTTGATTATAATCTTGTAGTTTCTTAGTATTTTAAGATTACTGCTTCTATTTTTATGTTATTTGATGAATTGAGCTAACCATATAACACCCATTATGAGAAATTAATGTTGGTTTGAGTGGGAGCTTTTCATATGGGTGATCTTCTTTTAGAGGAAATATGGTAAGCACATAATGGCTGGAGATTAACACATTTATTGATAAGTTATGAGTATGAAAACTCAAAGTGGAGGACATGCTAATGGCCAAAGATTTGTGAGTTTCAATATTTGGTTAGAAACTTTCAGTACGAAGGATGAAGAATGGGTTTGTCGGGTCAAATGTTAGAAGCCTAGTTAGGTTTTGTTTAGAAGATTTAGTGCTATTGAATGTTTCAAGGGAGGCGACCATGGAGAGCTTTTAGAAGAATTAGGGGAATCTATATTATATTAAGTCCCTAGCAAATAAGGTTTTTTATATGCAAGAAGTTGTATTTATTGAGAATGAGTAACGAGACTCCATTACAGAGTATCTAGATGTTGTTATGAAATAACTTGCACAATAGAAGAATATGATATGAAATATGCTGCAAATACTTGATAAATAACTGAGAATAACAAGCCACTTCGAGGGGGAAAACCTCCAAATGTCTCTAATGAGAACACACTTCACAATATGATGATGAAATAAGACTCACAACCTCCTATATATACCTATTTATGCCTAGGATATCACCTAGGCCGACTTAGACACCCCTATATAAGACCTAGGCTGACCTAACCAACTAAATAATAATATAATAATGATAACATGACTTAATTAGGAGTTAAGATAGCCACAAGCAGACTATTCATAACCCGATGTACACCAATATTAAGGATGTAGCATGCCCCCATTATTCAAAGAAGCATTTTCCTCAATGCTAATCAAGTTTGGATTCTTTTGAATGAACTCCTCGTCCTCCCATGTGGCATCTTCAACTAGTAAATTCTTCCATTGGATGAGATACTCAGTGAGAGTTATATTCCGCAGCTTCTTCGTGTGTGTTTGACGAATGCACTCTAGTTCCAAAATGATTCTTCCTTCTTCATCAAGCTCTAGTAGTGCTATTTGAGTTGGAATATTATGCCCAATTATCTTCTTCAAATAAGAAACATGAAAAACTGGATGTATCTTTGTTGTTGGTGGCAACTCTAGTGTGTAGGCAACACTACCGATCTTTTGCATGATTTGGTATGGCCCATAATACCTTGGAGACAACTTATTATTCATTTTTTGTTGCTTCAGTGAGATTTTCTTATAAGGTTGCAATCTCAAGAAGACCCAATCCCCAACATCAAAACTTCTTTCACTACGATGTTGGTCTTCCTGTTGTTTCATTCGATTTTGTGCCATGCCTAAATTCTCCTTGAGTCCTAAAATTACTTGTTGTTGGTGAAGCAAGTGTTCCTCTATTGCCTGAAATCTTTGTGACACCTTTAATGATGATGTGATGGAAGGAGGATGATATCCATAAAGTGCCAAAAATGGAGATATTTTTGATGAGCTATGAAAAGAAGTGTTATACCATCATTTTGCAAGTGGTAGCCAATCTACCCATTGAGACTGTTTCTCTGAAGTGAAACAACGTAGATATCCTTCCAAACACTTATTAACAACCTCAGTTTTCCCATCTGATTGAGGTGGTATGAAGAGCTATGAGCCAATTGAGTACCCAAACATGAGAATAAATATTTCCAAAAGTGACTAGTGAAGATAGGATCACGATCACCAACAATAACCTTAGGTGTACCATGTAGCTTTTGGATATTCTCCAAAAAAACTTTTGCCACTGCACTTGCTATAAAAGGATGTGATAATGCAATGTAATGTGCATATTTAGTGAGGCAATCAACTACTACCATGATGACATTATGACCTTTAGATTTGGGAAGCCCTGTGATGAATTCCATGGATACCTCTTCCCAACACTAGCTAGGAATAGATAAGGGCTGCAAGAGACTTGGTGTCTTAATTGTCTCCCCTTTATTCCTTTGACAAACCAAACATTTAGCCACAATTTTTTTAACATCACCTTTTAGCCCTTCCCAAAAAAGATCTTGCTTGACTCGATGATATGTCTTCAAAAATTTTGAATGACCACCAACTGGAGATTCATGCAACTCTATGAGAATATTATGTTTAAGAGTGGAATTCTTGCAGAGATACAAATACTCTTTATACCAAAGAGTATCTCCCTTCCAACAAAAATTATCTAAAATAATATGATCAATTTTTAATTGTTGGATGAGATTACTTGTCGCAACATCATTTTGCCACTCTGCTTTGGCTTCCTCCATCCAATTTTCTTGTAATATTGAAAGGGCACACAATAAGGCTTCATCTTTCTCATCCTTCCTTGAAAGTGCATTTGCTACAATATTTCCCTTCCCTTTCTTATATACAATCTCAAAGTCATATCCTAACATCTTAGTGACCCATTTTTGTTGCTCTTCAGAAGATAGTCTTTGTTCCAAAAAATATTTTAGGCTATCATGATCTGTCTTAACCTTGAAGTGTCTACCCATTAGATAAGGCCTCCATTGTTTAACTGCATGAAGGATTGCTAGCATTTTCTTTTCATAAATAGGTTTTAGTTGATTCTTACCCTTTAATTGACGACTCTCAAAAGAAATTGGTTGACCTTCTTGCATGAGAACTACTCCTATCCCATTTCCAGAAGCATCACATTCCATAATGAATTCCTTAGTGAATTCAGGAGTGGCAAGCACTGGAGTTGTACACATAGCCTCCTTCAATCTCTCAAATGTTGTATTAGTGGACTCGTTCCAATGAAAATAATCCTTCTTCAATAGAGTGGTGAGGGGTGCTGCTATACAACCATAATTCTTCACAAATATTTTGTAGTACCCTGTCAATCCCAAGAAACCCCTCAGTTTCTTAATGGTTTTTGGAATAGGCCATTCCATGATAGCCTTAATTTTGTTAGGGTCCACTTTTACTCCTTCATGTGAAACTATGTGTCCCAAATACTCCACCTCCTTAAGACCAAAAGCACACTTGGATGGCTTAGCGTAGAGTTGATGATCTTCAAGTATTTGTAATGCTTGATCCACATGTTGCAAATGTTCTTCCAAAGTCTTGCTATAAATCAATATATCATCAAAGAATACTAACTCAAACTTTCTCAAGAACTTCTTAAAAATGGAATTCATCAAACTTTGGAATGTAGATGGTGCATTGGTAAGACCGAATGGCATCACCAAAAATTCATAATGACCCTCATGAGTCCAAAATGTTGTCTTACAAACATCTTCCTCCTTAATCCAAATTTGGTGATAACCAGATCTAAGATCTAACTTGGTAAAATACATAGCTCCATTCAATTCATCTAGCAAATCATCAATGACTAGAATAGGAAACTTATCTTTAATGGTGTACGTTTTGAGCACTCTATAATCCAGACACATGTGCCAAGTGTCATCCTTCTATGTACCATCACCACATGCGAGGAGTAAGCACTTTGGCTATTCTTGATAATTCCCGCCTCTAGCATCTCCTCAACAATTTTTTCTATCTCACTCTTTTGTATGTGTGGATACCTGTAAGGCCTGATGTTCAGTGGTTGGCTCCCTGGAACTAACTATATGGTATGATCATGATCCCTCTTAGGAGGAAGTCCTTTAGGCATATCTCCAAGAACAACTGAGTGACGATCAATTATAGCTTGCAAATCTCGATGAGTAGGAGCATTAGATTGAGAGACTTCTAATGAACATAGCTGGGCCACAAATCCATCCACTCCTTTCTTAAGCAACTTTTGCATTTGATGAGTGCTTACCATCTGTGGGGACTTTTCCTTCAATCCCCTTAGCTCTACTACCCTTCCTTCTGATTGAAATCTCATGAATAGTTCCTGGAAGTTCATCTCAATTGTTCCCAATGTAGTAAGCCATTGTACTCCTAAAACAATATTTGCTGCACCCATGGATATCACATACATTTGGGTATCAAGTTGATAATCTCCCATGGATAATTTAATGCTATGACACTTCCCTAAACAACTAAATGTAACACCATCTGCAATCAAAACTTGAAACTCTGGAGCTAGATATATAAAACAATTTAGACGAGTAGCTAACTTTTTGTTGATGAAATTATGAGTACTACCTAAGTCGATCAACACTGTTACTTTATGCTTCTTTAAGAACCCCACCACCTTGAAAGTTTGTGGAGCATTGAAACATGAGAGTGCATGACAAGTAATGATTGGTTGAGAATCATGTGATTCCCCATTTGACTCCCTTTCATCCTCTAATATGTGTTTCTCCTCTTCTTCCTCACTTGGACCTTCAATATAGAACAATTTCTTTTCACTACATTTATGTCCTCGACTGTATTTTCTATCACAATTGAAACACAACCCTTTTTCTCTTTTCTCCTCAATTTGTTGTGGAGTCAACCTAGTAGGTTGGGGAAGAGAATGTGTTGAATATCCTTTCTCTCTTGTCACATTAGCCCCTTGCTTCTTAGGAATCAAATACTTCTGCTCTACCCTGCATGCTAAGATAAAAGACTCATTTATAGAGCTAGGACTAAACATGTGTACCTCATGTTGAATGTGATCCTTGAGACCCCCCAAGAATAAATCATTCAAGTTATCCTCTGTAATTGTATCCACTCTTAAGGATAGATTTTGGAATTGTTGAATATGATCCTTAACTGATCGTGTTTGTTGAATTTTAGCAAGCTGGTTGAAGAAGTTGTCTATCACGCTATTGTTATATTATGCTTGGAGTTCCTTTGTAGAAATTGACCATGAGATGGTGAGACCCTTTTTCCTTCGATGAGTACAAATCCAACGATACCAAATGAATTGATTTGGTTCTAGATATAGGGAAGCCATCGCGACCTTTTGTCCATTTGGGATTTGGTGTACTTAAAAAAAATGCTCCATTTGGTTTATCCATGTTAGAGGATGCTTGCCATCAAACTTGCGCATATCCACCTTTGGAAATAAATTCCTAGATCCCATAGGAGTATTGAAACTTGTGTCAATGTTAGCTGACCTGGAATTTTCACCTTGGCTGCTTGAGAACTCCTTTCTTGGTTCAGTCATATAGGTGCTTAACATGTTTCGTATATCTGATATATCTCCTCTTAGGTCACACATATCCATCTTCATTGAGGAAATTTCTTCCTTGACCTTATTGATTTCCTCATTAGGAGTAATATCCTCTATGGTTACCCCATCCTTATCAGGAGTCTTCCCCGAAGTGACAACATTCTTTTTGCCCCTTGTAGGCCCCGTCATGATGGGAACCAATAATTTTGAAATAAATCACACAAATGAAACTTAAATTCTCTAAAAAATTTACTATAAATTACTACGGCCAAAATAATTCTCACCTAGAAAAATCTCCAAGAAATAAGCAGATTTGCAGCCTTGAGAGTGATATTTGTGGAAACCTTAATTTTTCAATAACTTACTTATTTATGCTCTAATTCCTCCAATTTTTTTACTTTAATCTCCTTTAGTATGTCTTCAAAAACCCAATAAAAATTAGGCTCCAATTCGACAAGATGTGAAAGATATGCAGATTCCAAATAAATTGTGTAGAAACCCTAATTTTGCAATAATTCCCTCAATTCTGCTCCAATTCCTCTAAAATTTGGACTGTAGCTTATTTAATATGTTCTTCAAAAACCATTTAAAAATAAGAAAAAAATTCACCAAAATCTAAAATATATGCTCTTCCTAAAATCATCTCTAATATTGAGAAAAAAAACCTTGCCTCTACAATGCCAAGATCATGCTCTGATACCACTTGTTATGAAATAACTTGCACAATAGAAGAATATGACATGAAATATGCTACAAATAATTGATAATAACTAAGAATAACATGCCACTTTGAGGGGGAAAACCTCCAAATATCTCTAATGAGAACACACTTCACAATATGATGATGACATAAGACTCACAACCTCCTATATATACCTATTTATGCCTAGGATATCACCTAGGCTGACTTAGACACCCATATATAAGACCTAGGCCAACCTAAACAACTAAATAATAATATAATAATGATAACATGACTTAATTAGGAGTTAAGATAGCCACAAGCCGACTATTCATAACCCGATGTACACCAATATTAAGGGCATAGCAGATGTTTTTAACATCATTGTGATCCAATTACAATCTATAGGAGTGCAAATAGATGATGAAGATTATTCTGTTATGTTAGTGTGTTCTTTCCTAGATTCATGGATAACTAAGCAATAAAAATCAATAGTACCACTATAAAGCTTAAGCTTGAGGAGGTGACATGTTCATTACTCTTGGAGGAGTTGGGATGGAAAACTCTGAATTCCATCAAATATGCATTTATTTTTTAGGGGTAGATTGAAGAAGGACAATAAAAATTATAGTATGTCCAAACCAAGGGGAAATCTAATTCTCTAGAAAATCCAAGGTTAAGAAGACTACACGTTCAGAAGGATAATAAGGGGCTCAATGATGATTCAAACTTGAGTCTTTTAGGAAGACATCTGTGAAGTTTTGTAGCCCTTGCTACATATGAAAGAATACATGAATTTTATTTTTAAATTCTTTTTGTGTGATTCCCTATACAAAGTGGTTTTCTACGTACAAAATCATTAATGATGGAAACATTTACTTAGGTGAAAACATATTCCTTAGTATTGTTGGATGTGGTAGAGTCAATATTAGATTTGGAGATGGGAGAATTAAGGGTCTCTCAAGAGTTTTACACATTCTTAATTTGACAAGTATCCTATTATCAATAAGGAAAATGAATGATGTGAATGTGTGGGTAGTATTTGACAAGGATGAGTGTAAGATGGTTCTTAGAGCTATGGTGATTTCCAAGGGATTTTTTGTTGGAACTTTATTCCACCTCGATGCTAGCACCTACACATAATGTAATAATTTGGTGGTTCCTTTAACATCAAGATATGCAATGCCTAGACTTGTAACATTAGGAACTATAGTGTCTAGACTTGCAACATTAACCCTAAAAATTATAGATTTGTAGCATTAGGAACTATAGAATCTAGACCTATAATATCCAAACCTATAGGTTCTAAAGCATGTTTTTAAATTTGAGATCCATAAAGTATTAGTTGAGAAGATGACGTAGTCACAGATGGAGGGTCCAACAAGAATTGTCCAATCGTGCAACCTTGAGTTCAACAGATCAAAAATAACATAAGAAATGCTTAGAAAATATGAACTATCATTGATTCAACAACTTTTAATATTACATGCATCACATGCCTTAAGTGCAAAATTATTAGGGCTCACAGGCCTACCATAGGGCATTACAAGAGATTACAATTGGCGTATTTCCTTATTACAATCCACAACCTAGAAGGTTGGATCTAACTATTAGGTTGATCCTAAACTACTAGCTATCTAATTTCTTTCTAGTGGATTACAAATGATCTTTAATATGAACCTCAAGGTTCAATTATGATCCACGTTGGCCTTAAGGGCTTATATACCCCAATGCAAGATCACGTGTGTAGGTTGGCCTTAGAATATGAGAGGGTAACCCGTAACGTGTTGTAGATCTCCAAGAAAGTTCCCTTGAACAAAAAATTCCTCATGTGATGTTTCATTAAGCTTCACATGTTCTGAGTCCACACATCTAGCCTAGACCAGGTAGGCCTAAAATGCTCTGATAGAGAATTCACAATGAACTTCTGAGAGAGATAACCTTCAACAAATAAAAGAAAATCACCCAAAATCAAGATATGTTGAAGATGGTCTCGTGTAGAATCTATATCCTACTCCACAAGCTGAGAAATGATAATGTGATAAAATATAGAAGAAACTATTAAGACAACTACAAACTAAGCTGTAAAGAAATAAATATTTTTTGTTGATACAAGCTTGCTTTACAACCAAGGATTCTCTAGCATTAGACACCTGAGGTTGGAAAAAAAGTGAGTCCCTCACTTTTCAAGGGCTAGAGGAAAACCAAAGTGGTCCACCTCAGCCTGAGAAATCCATGATGAATCCTCCACTAGTCTGCCTTTCCATTTTGCCTGGTACTCCTTGTACTGCTTGTTCCTAGTGCTCCTTCCAATTCTAGTGTCCAAGATCTACTTAATCTACTTTGATGTTTGATGTGGTAAGTGCTCCTACAAGACAACTTCTTTGTTACTCCCACTTGACTATCCTTAATGATACTCATAGATGTTTGTAATATTGAAAATAGGTGATATACCACGTGTCTCCAGTAACTTTACTTCATATGCATTTCCCAAATCAAACTTCCTGAGAATCTTAGATGGTCCAAACTTCCCCATCTTCAACTTATTGTATGTTCCCATTGGAAACCTTTCCTTCTTGAGATATACCATAATTTCATCCCCAACAAAAAATTCATTATACCTCCTCTTCTCATCTACCTACTCCTTGTACTTGTTGCTCATGTCCTCCAAGTGTTTCCAAACCCAACTATGCAATGTTTCCATGAATCATACAAATTCTTCTACTTTTGCACTCCTATCCTCCATACCGATGTCTCTGAGCTCTGCAACTTCTTGAGATGTATCCCTATCAAAATCTCAAATGGTGTCTTTCTTGTGCTCCAAGTTTACTGAATTGTTGTATGCAAACTTTGCTTGTGGTAGAACTATGTCCCAGTTTCTTGCTTTATCTCCAACCAAACATCTTAATAAGTTACCCAAACTCTTTTTTACTACCTTTGTTTGTCCATTTGTTTGTGGGTGATATGCTAAATTGAACTTTAGGTATGTCTTCATATTTTTCCATAATGTCCTCCAGAAGTATCCAACGAACTTGGTGTCCCTATTTGAAACTATACTCTTTGGTAGTCCATGCAATCTCACAATATCCATGAAAAATAGGTCAACAATATGCACAACATCATTGGTCTTCTTGCAAGGAATGAAATGTGCCATCTTAGAAAATTTGTCCACTAATATCATTATAAAATCATATCCTCTTTGTGTTATGGGTAATCCCAATATGAAATCCATGATTATATCTTCCCAAGGTCTCTCCTATATTGTCAAAGGTTTGTACAATCCAGTATTCTAACTACTCCCCTTTGCTAATTGACAAATTCTACAATTTTGGACATACTTCATGACATCCTTATATATCTGCGGCCAAAAATAGTGTTCACTCACCAAAGCTACTATCTTATCCATCCCAAAATGTCATGCTAGTCCTCCACCATGTTTCTCCTTAATCAAATTATCCCTCATTGAACTCCTTGAAATGCACAATTGATTCTCTTGAACAACATATCTTCTTGAATGAAATAATCCAACCATTGATTCCTATCTATCACTATTAGTTCCTTACAAGCCTTCCATGCTTCAACAAAATTTGGATCATCCTCATACATATGTTTTAGTTCTTCAAAACCCAATACTTCTATCTTCATTTTTGTCAACAAATTCCTTCTCCTGCTCAATGCATTTGTAACTTTATTTGACTTACCATCCCTATGCTTCAACAAAAATGTATAACTTTATAAGAACTCAACCCATATCATATGTCTCTAGTTCAACTTATCCTAACTATTCAAATACTACAAGGCTTGGTGATCAATGTACAACACAAACTCCTTAGGAAACAAATAATGTCTCCACTTCTTCAAGGATTGAACTTGAAACATAGAAAAATAGGTTTTACTTCAATATGGGGTTTTAATGCAAAAGGGGATGAATAGGGATGATGTACCTATATTTCTTTTAATTTCATTAGGAAAAAATATTTCCCAAAGGTAGGATTGAATTTCAACCAAAAGGGGAGTCAACCCTATTTGGGGATCTACTATTTCCTTTATGATAGAAAATGATAAATATGTTTGAAATGCACTTTTGGGAGATGAAAATAAAATACTTAATCAACTCAATTATGTGAAGTAAAACTAGAAATGTAGATTTAAAGGATAGCACAAATATAAACAATAATTTATAGGCATATTTGGGGGTTGTTGGGTGATATCTACTAACCTAGAAAAGATTGTCCTGAGAACTATATAAGGAAACTTGGGCCATTGGGTGAATGAGTCCTTATAGAGATTTTCTACACAACTTTAGGGGTCCTCTATAGATGGATATAGGATGTTGTTTTCCACTAGTTTCATTGCCAAAAATTCAGGATCTAAGTTTCAATGGCTTGACGACAATGTTGAAAACCTTGAAAAATTGCTCTCTTGATCCAATTTCAATCCTTTGTTTTTGGGTGAATAGGGGTTTGTCTTGGTCAAACCCTAGTTTGGTAATTAAACCTTGATAATAAAATAATGATAAAATGTAAGGAATGATGAATGAACATGACTCGTTACAACTCACCAAACCCTCAATGGCTACCCTTAGAGGATTGAATTCTAATGCATCTCTCTAAGGATTGGATCTTGCATGAAATGGCTTGATTGGATGCTTGATTTGACACTTGATTTGATGCTTGAATTCTTGATAAATCTGCTCTTCAATGCTCTTGACAATAATATTTGCTCTTGTGAAAGTTTCCTTAATGCTAGATCTTTCCTTAGACTTGAATTGATAAAATAACTATGCATTTATAGATGTTTATTTAATTTCCCAAAAAATTAGATCTCAATAGCCAACCTTTGCAAGTGAAAATTCAAATATTGTGATGCCACCACTGACATATCAAAATTTGGAGGGAAACAGAGTAGCGGGACACTTCCCCCATTGGGTGAATGGGTCCTGTCCCATTATGGAAAATGAGTCGTCAACCCTATTTTCCAAAACTTAAGGTGTTAAGGGCAAAGCATTAGATGAATGAATTTATTTAATGTTTACAATTTATTAAAAGTGGTGCAAATGGGCTATGAATACATAATTTTAGGTCAATTAGAGGCTTAATTAAGTCCAATTTAATTAAGGGACCCAAACATAGTGTGAAAACATAAAGTACATTTTTCTATACTAAATTTAGCCCCCACTTTAGTGAGAGTATGAACTTATGCTCAGAAACACACTAAAGTAGACAAGTATACGTCAAGAGGGGTCCAAGTGGACAAAAACCGATGGGATAGGATGACAAAGATCAAGGAGGTGGCCAAGCCCCCAGGATCAAGATCCCATGGGAAACCAACATAAGCACAAAAGGACACACACATATGTATGATATGAAGCAACAAGAAAAGATACATAATCATACAATGTCAAAATTAATGCAAGAAAAGATTAACTAGCAAGTTGTATTATGCCACATCCATAAGATACACTCATAAGGATGTAAAATCACTTATGGAATAGATGGATACATAGGCAAGCAAGTTCTGTTATGCTCGGTGAACATGAAAAATACTCTCACAAGGGCTAGTGCAGTTCGATATACACTAGGTGAGCCCCCAAGATAAATATGAGAAACACACACTAGGTCTACAAGGTGTGATCCCACAAAAAAAGTGGTGATGGGAAAGTCATGCCAAGTCTACAGGCTCCCATACATTAACCATACCAAAAGTTATACTCCCTGATAACTTTGATAAGGCATAACAACATGCTCCATATGCTATGCTAATGATACACTAAATTCAACCTCTATGAACAAAGTGAAGCAAGAAATGTCAAGAATGTTAATTCCAAAATTAAATAATGCCAATAATGCCAATGCAATGGTCACACTTCCTAGGAGATGTATGCTATCATAACTAAGAAGGGAACATGCAAACAATGATCGGGGGACAATATGACCCTCACTTAAAACATCAACATAATTTCTATGTTGGTATTTTAAGCAGAAAGAGAGGAAGAGGGGATCCTTGGAAATAATGCACACATCTAAAAACTAGTTAACCTTACCCCCAAGCGTAGAGACAAAGACAACCACCAATTACTATCATGTTGCTGCCAAGATAAATATGGTTGCACTTGAGATTGTACCACGATGAATAGCAATGAGCAAGAAACATAAAGCTACTAATGCCACATAGTGATGAGCAACATGATAGGATGAAAATTAGTATCTATTAGAGGAAATAGGTGCATCAACATAAGGAAGAGCACCACAATCCTTAAGATGTTGAATTTTATTACTCAAAGCCTTACATTCATTAGCAGAATGACCATGCACTGGATGATATGCAAAAAGTGAGCTCTTATTATAAAATTTCTTTCATGTTTTTGGAGGAAGAGTTATCAAGCGAGCTTGGAGAAGCTTCGACAAGGTACTCTCTTGATCAATAGTAGAAAATGTTCCTTTCTTTTGTGAAAGAGATATTTCTTGCTTACTACAAGGTGTCATACATACACAAGACTCTTTAAATTGTGAGATTTTGTACTCTCCCTTAAAGGAGGGTGTAAAATCTAATGAAATCCAATCATCACTAAGACATGTGTTTGAAGATGAAGCAATTTTTATCCTAGGAGTGTTTTCCGTGATGAAATTGATATTAAGCGAATGTTTCTTTGATGCTTTTGTTTCTTTCAAAGGACAATGACCAAGACCTCTTGTTTGTTCTTGCAGGGTAGGCTCTTTAGGGACACATATACCTTGTTCTTTAACACCACATCGTTGTCCATTATAGCCAAATTGTTTCAAAATTTCATAACCTTTTCCATAAAGTTTTTCCATTTCTTTTGGATTTGGTGGTTTCTCATGATCACACTCATCATATGTGGATGTATAATTTTTATTTCCTCTTATTTTCTAAAAGTTGTGGATTCACATACTTTTGATGAATCAACTTGTGTTGATATTATGTCAGCTTCTTTCTCTTTTCCCGATTCATGTGTAATCTTGTATTCTCCCATGAATGTAGGTGTAAAATCTAATGAACCCCAATCATCATCTAATAGTTTTGTGATTGATGAAAAACACTTCTCTTCTTCTTGTATCGGTTCCACTTTTTTAGTTGGTGTCAATGTTGTAAGAGGATTTATCATTCGCTTTTCAATTTGTAAACAACTCTCAGGCTCAGGAACAACTTTTATTGTATAAACCTTGTTGTTATAAGTGTACTTCACTAGATGATGTGACGTGGAAGGCACTACATTCATTGCATGAATCCATGGTCTACCTAAGAGAAGATTATATGAAAGATCATTGGGCATGACATGGATAGGATTTTGTAACGTAACCCTACTAGCTTCAATAATTAATGTTATCACACCAAGCGGTTGTTTTCCCACACTTTCAAAACCACAGATAGATAAATAATTTGGTTGAATTTTAGTCTTGTCCACTCCAATTTTATCCAAAAGGCTTACACTGCAAGTTTTGTGAATATATTTGAGATGTGAACATGTTGACTGATAATTTTGAATTAATAGGAATTGATTTTGTCTTTTTTATTGATTTTTCATTGGATATAAGACATCTTTTATTTGTCATATATGGAAACACAATTTTCCTTACATATCCATCAATCAAATTTTTATTAACTTTATGTTCATATTTTCACTTGATAAAGATACTCTCATATGAACAATTTTCCAACTGATGTCATTTTATATGTTTAAATTGGGAAGCTCCTACAAAGAATTGATTGATTATAAAAAATTAATGAAATATATTATTCATGCCCAATAGTTAACTTTAAATCACCGATTAATCTACAGAGAAGGGATAGTTTAACTCATATTAGTATTTCTCTTTGTTCTATCATAACTTATAGCAAAAATGTTGTATACATACTCCTTTTGCATTTGCTATTATAAAAATGCTTTGACCAGTTTCTCCACAGATTTGATACATGTCATAATTAGTTTCTCAACAGATTTGATATGTCATAATATGTGTCTTATTTTCCTTTTATCTTTTTGACTGTAGCATCTTCTCTTTCCATCTCCCATGACTTTTAGCTCAATATATGATCTTATAAAGTTTTCTAATTTCAATATATATATATATATACATATATATATATATACATACACACATATATATATATATGTATATATGTATATATACATGTATATATATGTGTGTGTATATATATATATTTATATATATAGCAGTGTAGAAAAATGTAACCCTTTATATTTTCTCACTTGTTTGAGCCCTCCTATTTAAATTGGACTTAATATTGCCTTAATTTACTATTATTAAATGTACACCTTTACATTTACACACTTATTTGGGCCATCTTAATTAAATTGAGCTTAATTATGCCGTAATTAGCCCTTTTATTCATTTACAAAGCCTAATTAATTACATTTTCTGAAGGGAAAACCTAACAATAATTAATGCCTAAACATAACACTTTACATTGAGCAATGTGTGTTCCAGGTATAGGGATTTGGGACCCATTCACCCATGGGTGAATGGGTCCTCCCTAGACCTTTCGACTTAAATTTAAATTATGTTCTTGGCATTATTTTAATGTTTTCAAATCCATAATTCAATGTCGGCTTGTGATATTTGAATTTCAATAAATTAAGGATACATGTACCTATAAATACAAGTCATTTCACTAAGTTTCACCTATAATTTTCAAGTGAGCAAAAGTATAGCAGGGTTTATGATCAAGGGCATTCAAGAGTAGATATATTAGAGATTTATTGTAGCATTCAAAATCAATTCATCATGTCAAAGTCTTCTTGCATCATGCATGTTTTTGGAGCTAACATTGTAATGTAGGTTTCATGATCAAGTCAAGCATTCAAAGTATCATTTCAAGCAAGATTCAAGTGTCAAGATCCACATCCAATTCAACCATTTCATGCACATTGCAAACCTCCTAAGATCTCCATTATCAATGTTTCATACAAGGGTTTGTTGAGTGGTAACATAGCTTTGTTCATTCTTCATTCTCTCTTTCATTTCATTATTTCATTTCAAGGTTTGATTACCAAAATGGGGTTTGACCAAGGTAAACCCCCATTCACCCAAAAACAAACATTTTTCTCTCTTGGGTTTGTGATTGCAAATTTAGGTTGAAGAAGGATTGAAGACCTTTTGAAGAGCAAGATTTACCAAGTTATCAAAGCTGCAAAAAAATTGTCAAAGTTGTCGTCAAACCACGAAATCTAACCTACAAATCGGATTTCTGACTTTTCGACAATAAAATTTGGACAAATTAGAAGCTAGAGACTGCACTAGAGGCTCCCGAAAGATTGTTGCAACCCTTGTACTTGGACCCATTTTCCCATGGGCAAATGAGTTTCAGATTAGCTTTCAGAATGCACTTTTGGTGACTGGTACACATGTTTCTTCCCTTCTTAGATCTACATTCTGTTGTCTATTTCTGCAAATATTGAGCTTAATCTTCAAGTTTCAAGTGTTAGATTGCATTTTGGTGTTGATTTTCTATTTTTAGTTTTTCTCCCCAAAGTGTTGTTTGACCTTGACCCCCGTCCTTCAATCATAAGAAAATCTAAAGATTCTCACTTTGGGTTGATTCACCTAAGGGTTGATAATAAATTCATTGTGGGGATCTCATTTCCTAATGAAATGAAGGAAAATGGGTCCCTCATATCATAATTTAATCCACATATTTTACCCCAAACCTATTTTTCTACGTCTCTAGATATATAGGAGAAAAAGGTTACTCAAGTGAAATGATTTATTATGTCTGAGAGTCTATGGGACCACTGATTGCATTGGTTTCTTCAACAACTCAAATATTTGTTGGACATGTGACATCTTTTTAGAAGAGTGCTCCTCCTCTTGCTGATTTGAGTTAGCAACACTGACAACCTTTTCAATCTAATTTTAGTTAAAGGGGTCCTAGACATTCTATTGCATCCTCAATATGAGAGTTTAGAGTGAGAGAGTGGAAGTGGAAGGTAGGTTAGGTCAGTATAGTAAACTCTAGCTAAGACTAGGGAGAAGCTAGTAAAGGTGATTCTTTACCATATTCCTAAACATGGCGATAATAATAGAGAATTATACATTTGAAGGTTTTAGTTAAATAATTGTAAATAATAACTCCATAATTTTATCTTAATATGCTAAGATAAAATTGTTTGCTTAGGGTAATGCAATAAAATAAATGTCAAAAAATAAATGAATAACATTTAGTATAAAAATTGATGTCTAAGGTATATAGTAATAGATGTGTGTTGGGGATTCAATATGTAGAAAAGTTAGAATTAATTGGATGATTATTTTGGAATAATAAAATTTATTGTATATTAATCTAAGTCATTTTTTATAATTATATGGAAATGATATTGTGCAATTATAGATTTAATTTAGATTTTTGTATCTGAATTTTTGTGCACATATTTTATCTATGTTAAATTTTGATATCAAATTTTTAGTTAGTCTTAATCTTTTTGATCTATTTTAATTAATTAACATTATTTACGAATAGTTTTGAAGAATTTGTTAGACAAGAACTTATTTTGTTTGGGTTAAACATTTAAGGTACTAATTTAATGACTTTTTGAGAAGGTAATGTAATACTTATGCTCTAATAATGTTTCAAATATCTAGGTGTTAGGTGATGTCAAATGCTTAGGGTTCGTAGGTTGCTCCTCTAATGACTCACACCATGTTGACTATTTTAGAACTCAAATTAGGACCTTAGAAATGAGGATAAAGCAAATGAAAAGGAAGTACTTAGTAAATGAAAAGGAATTATTTTCTTTAAGTCTAAATTTTTAATAGCGTTGAATTTTGTATGGTGAAGAACATACGGCTATTAAAAACACAAGTAAAAGCACTATTATTTACTAGACAACAATGAATTCTCTCATAGTAATGAAAGTTCACTAAATATTGAAAGTTATTACCCACAAATTTGTTTAGTGTATTTTTGTAATCCTTTAAAAAGATGAAACCAAAATCATACCTAAACAAATTTGATAAATAAACAACCTTAATTTGTTTAATTATTAATAAGAAAAGATAATTAATCTTCCAATACCAACAATTCACAATTTTTTTTTTTTTCATAAAACCCATCAACAACAAAATAAAATCTCTCTGCAGTCTATGACATTCATACTAACTGTATATAATACAATTTTATTTAACTGCATTTACTATATCAACCCTTCTCAAAGTAGGAAATGTATGGTGGAAAGTGATATGTGATTTTATTTGTCCATTTCTTTATCAATAGGGGATTGGGTGGAATAATATGATTGCTAACTCAAATACTCTCTCATATGCCAAAATAAATGTAGGCTAGACTATTGTGGATGGTATGAATATTCAATATTAGTTGTAAAGAAAAATTCCTCAACATTTTCCAAAACATGTGATGAATTGAAGAGTCAAATTTTGGTTATAGAGAGTAATTCATTCAAGTTATAGTAGGATAGGCATTGCACTTCCATCTAAAACATGATAATTATATTATTATCTCTAAATCATTGGGTGTGTAGAAGTCTAATTCATTTTATTGATTGCCGTAGTAAGTGCAATTCAATTGTATCCATTTACCTCTTAAAATATTTTGACAATGAAAGCTCAAACAACTTATGTAGGTTTGGAAATTTCAAATAGGGTAAGGTAGTTTATAAATATATAATTAAAGAATGGATACATAGATGAGGTTTTTAAACTTTTAACTAAATATGTTACAAATACCCTTCTATAATTGAACTCAAAAAGACTTTTTTATATTGCGTAGTATTTTGACAATATTTTATAAATTTGATTGTGCAACATTTTTTCTTAATTTTTTCCAATGAAAAATCTAATGTAATATAGATTCAAAGAAAAGTTCATATGGTTTAGCTTGGATTGAACTGATCTTTCGTTCAAGTTCATTGTACTTAGTAGTCCATGATAAAATGATCCCATGGTAGCCATGTTGTTGTGTTCATACAAACAAGCCTTAGGTATTAGAATTAATACTTAACACTAGATATAGAATCATACACAATAGAGAAAGTAGAATAGTAGTAGGAAAAAATAGGAAACAAAGAAAAACCACTTTATATAGTCTCTACCCTACCCCATTTAATCAACACGAGTTCATATTTTTAGCCAAAAGGCATCAACAAGTAAAACACAAGACTTCTACTATCTAAATCTAAAAAAATAGCTGTTCCTCTTATCCCCCAAAAAGATAGAGCAATTACACACAACTGCCATTACCAGAACTGCTAAAATTCTCTCAATTTCTACCACTACACAAACACCACTAATTCCTCAATGAGTGGCTCATCACGTGTTCCTTGGTGTGTATTAAATTCAACTCATAAAAACCAAAATATTATTTTGAAATCAACTCATTGTTGAATATAAAATGTCATAAACCAAATCGAGAACAAAGACCTCTTGAAATTGGTGCATATACAAACAATAAGATACATATTTATTTTATTCTCATATTTATGGAATGTAAGATTTTGAATTGAAAAGACCATCTTCTGTGTTAGGTGTCTTGCATTGGAGATGTTCATTAAACCAACTAACTCATATACCCACCATAATAATACCTACTAAAGGAGGACTAATATCACCTTGACATGTGCATCATATATTCATAAAGATTTTAAATCACACGTATGTTGGATACCCATCACCAATTGTTTTGATATGTGTTATAGGTGACACCCAAATTCTAAGTACCATAGTAATTTTAAAAAATCCTATTAAAGCTACAAAGGCTTCATATACTTCTTGTTGTTTGTTTGTGCAACAATGGTACACACTATCATTTACACATATTATCAATATGATAAACATTATAAGGGAGACATATGCTTCTTTAACTAAATTTATCAAATATTACAAGGACTTACAAAATATATAGTATATGGATTTTTATGAATGCCAACTTAAGAAGGAAGCACTCTCATGTGGTTCGAAAACAAAGAAATAATAGATATTGTTGTTCAATAAACAAAAGTTGTGCTATTAATAGATATGCCCATACAAAGGAAATCATTGTTTATATAATAAACAAAGGCAAGAAAAAAATCATACATAGATGATCAAATGGTTTTCATATTTGACAACATTTAAGTCATCTATCCTCATCATTGTTAAACAAACAAAACAAAACCACAACTAATCTTAACTTTTTTTCATTTCAAAGAACAAAACTGCCTTGCTAGCATTTGGCAGGAACTTTGCAACAATGCGACCTTGTTTTATATTGTTAAAGTTGTTGAACAGTTAGATCTTTCTCAATTGCCTTGCATCATTCTAATACATTTCGAACTATCGATCACAAAAATCAGCTGATTGGATTCATATGGGTTCACCTTTGGCTTAAAAATGAATGGAAGAGCATGTAGAAATTTAATTTGGAAGGGAGAAAATGTAGTTATTTGATTTCTAAAAGAATTAACTTTATACAATAATGATATTATCTATTATCTATTGATTGATTTCTAAATCTTAATCATCTTCATCATTTTAACACGTGAATGAAGCTAATTAGATTCATATAAGAAACACCTTCCCTTTAATTACATTTAAAAAGCTAACTACCCCTTTTACAAATCTTAATTATATTTTTTGCTAGCCCACATGGGTAGTGGAGTTGGTTTGGATTGTGGGTTTTGTCCCCATAGATTTTGGGTTTGACTCCACTCCCGGATTAAACGATGGACCTGCTTGCAGGTTGTGGCGTCCACCCGACAGGGGGCTAGTCTTGTCCTAACTTGCCCCTCTCAATGCTGGACTGGGTCGTGGGGATACCCTATCATATATATATATTATATATATGAACTGGGTCGTGGGGATACCCCTTTCAAATATATATATATATATAAATAAAATTATAATTTGGCCACTATCGATTTGCCCGTTGCAGTTCTCTGTATTCTAAGCTAACTACCATTCGTTCTTGTGTCTTTTCGAGAAAGACTGACAACTTTTTCTTTTCAGCTGAAATTACTGCAAAATACCTGATTCTAACTGCGTGTCGTATATAACAGACATTTCCATTACTTGACGCAATGTAAAGCACCCTGCACTTCATATAATACAGTTCACATCTCTAAGTCCACGGTGAATATTGTTGATAGCCTTTTATCTGTCTGTTAAACGGAGAAAATTTGCAGTATGATGGATATGTTTAGGTCTTTTCTAACGTGGAGTGTAGTGATTTCTATGGTTTCAGCTCTTCCTGGTGCACTGTGTTGGGGAAAAGAAGGGCATTACGCCACATGCAAGATTGCTGAGGTGAGGACCGTTCTCTTTTACCAGTGCATTTTGATACCCTTTTTTTCTTTATAAATCTTTTTGATGAGGTTATGGATTGACTTTATTACGGCATGGGGTATGATTGGTCCGTTTTCCTAAAATTTTAAATGTGTATCGATGTACCCAATTAGGCCACAACCTTGTTTCTTAACTGTACATCACAACAAAAACTATAAGATTTCAATTTAGGTCAGTAGATTGAGAACCGATTTTCCGCCAGCTTGTGAATAGAAATGAAACGAAAGCAAATTCAAAATTTGAGTATGCTTGAGCCAGAGTATTACTTGAACGGGCCAATTCTCTCTTATTGAACGCGACAACTATTGATTCTATGTGGTGGTTCGTTTGGCTAGTTTCAATCCCACCGCTTCACCCAATAAGTGACAGTTGGCCCATTCCAGATGTTAAGAGATAGTCACAGGAAAATAGGTCATTACAGGATGGGCTGGAATTAAATACACCGCACCAAGTCAATCCTTCCAAAATGATAGCCCAGTGAGATACTCAAGCTCATGAGAAGGAATGGCTACTCATGAGGAAGGGGTCGTTGAATGTATGATTTGAGGATTGGATACCGTACAAGATTAATCTTGAAAAATTAATGTTTATAAAAATGTAAATGCATTTGTACAATACATAGCAAGATACTACTACTAAAAATCCAGACTATCAGCTTAGTTAAACATGAAGGCTAAACCAAGGACTGTAATTGTTTGTCAAATTTCGTTGAGTTTAAGCTTAACAGGTTCTCTCCTGACGGAATGCCATGTAGTGTCTGCAGTCCCACTGGCCAACCCCCTCATTTGGCTCTTTATATTTGTAATCGAGTCTACGGCTGAAGTTTACCTTGTTTTTGTGTTTTTTTCAATGAATAGCCTTCTGATTTGACTTTCGATTACAATAATGGGCTTCAGTAATGTCACTAGAGCACACTATTACAAGACACAAACCCGTTTCCGTGGAAAAAATAGATCTAGGTTGCTCCACAAGCATTACTACACACACCAAGGGCTACCGATTGGCGTTGAACCTTGTTCTCGGTTCTCTCTGCGGTTAGAACCCCAACTTATCACTCAACCATGGCCCAATGGAAGTTCTATTTAATTTTTGGAGCTTTAGTCTTATTCATATTTTTATAATATAAGTTTTCTCGTCCGTTCTTCCTATTGTTTTCAATCTGTAAATGATTTTCTTTGCTTTGTTAATCATGGGTGAGGTTATGGCTACCTTTAATTGGCATGAGGTAAGGTTGGGCTACAATCTAGTCTGGGGCTAGCTTGGGCTATACTCGTAGGATTTGATCCTGGGTCTGACATGATCATGCCCCATTAAACTGGGTCACGCTCAAATGTATCCCATATTTGTTAGAACACAATCTTGCCAGTCTGCTGGGGTTATGGGCTGCCGCAACGCTTCTATCTGATGCTATAATTTGCCTATTTGCTGTTTTTAAAAGCTGAAAATTTGTCTTCATTGTCTGTCATAATATGTAAGTGCAGGCCCTTCTGAGTAAAGCAGCGGCAGATGCAGTGCAGCAACTGCTTCCAGACTATGCAGAGGGTGACCTTGCATCCCTTTGTTCATGGCCTGACGAGATTAAATTTTGGCACAAATATCACTGGACCAGCCCACTGCACTACATTGATACACCGGATTTCAGGTGTAACTATGACTATTCTCGTAAGTGCTTTTTCCAGCAAGACACTATGTACTGATATCAACTGCATATAATTATCAAGTATAAATACATAAAATCATTGTTCAAACCTGAATGTGTAATGTGATTCTTGTTACTTAAAGCATCTTCAGAAAATTAAAGTAACTTATCATCATGCAATTTATTTTCATCATCAAAACTAGAAGTAGAGTGTTTCTGCACTTGATATCATAAGGAGAAATATCATTTTGATTATGATGATCGATCCTTAGTCTCACCAAATTTTCTGAGTATCACAAAGAATGTTGGAATGCTTGGGTCATAGCAGCGATTTGCCACCATTTTCTGGAAACAGATTAGTGCCTACTCAAAAGAATTTTCATTTTTTTTTCATCCATTTATAGATAAATTTAATATATATACAAATGCATGCAAATGCCATACTTTGACATTCATTATTGCCACCATTATTTAATTGAATGCCACTATTATTTATGGTACAGGGGACTGTCATAATGCACAGGGAGAAAGAAACATGTGTGTGGCAGGAGCCATCAATAATTACACTTCTCAGCTTACAACATATGGCACATTGTCTGATGAGAAATGTATGTTTCTTCTTTAGGAATTATTCTAGCTTGTTAGGTGCTTTTCTACTTTTATTTAACTCAATGGTGCTTCTTAATTATGTATTTAATTTGCAGCTTCCATTCAAATGGACATCTTTTCTCAGGAGACATCTAATTTGGAAACTTATAGATATCCCTGAATTTCGCAGATAATTTGACAGAAGCATTACTTTTTTTGTCTCACTTCATGGGAGACATCCATCAGGTCTTGTTCGGATTATTCATGCTTTTCAGTTCTTAAGGAGTGGGGTGAAACATTTTGTAGTTTGAAAGTTCTTAAGGAGTGGGAGATCATTGCCCAAGGATCACAGTGGTATTTTAAATATCTTTTTACATCTAGGAAATGACTCATGGATGTTCACAGAAAAACTGTAACTGATAATTTTGCAGCCTCTGCATGTCGGATTCACTGGAGATTTAGGAGGAAACACAATAATTGTACGCTGGTATCGACGAAAGGCTAATTTGCATCATGTAAGTATACAAACTTGTTGCAGTATCCATGTAGTTATGGGGAGAATTAGAAGGAAAAATGAATTTAAGGATGATCAGAAGAAAAATAGAAAACTGCAGCTAGTTCATTCTTCATTTGTAAATTTTTGTTCTAAATTAATGTATGTAGGACAGTCTGTCTTATGTCTACATGTTGTCATAGGTTTTTCCTTTCAATATGATGTTCCCTTTTCTATTAGATTGGACCTTTGATTGGTGTATATTGACATCATCAATACTGGCAATACTGGTGACCGTCTGATGTTATAAATTTACATATAGGAAAATACCTGATAAAAATTGAATTCCTATGGATGAAGAACCACACAGCAAAATCACTAGGGAATGTCAAAGTATCATGAAAATGTATGTGTTTTGTCTCTAGTGTGTTTATGTTCCTATCTTTGTAAATCTACTAGTTAAATCATCTTCCATTTTGATTCTTTTTGCTTTGCAGTAAATTGTTTGGCCTCTTTACATCACATATGTCCTGTTGGTGTCTCAAAGCTCGTTCGCTTTGTCCCAAACAAGTCTCATAAACACAGACATGTTCACATTTTGGTAGAAATGATACCTAAGCCAGTTACATTTCACAACTTGTTAAACTCTTATCTAGATGGATTCCTCATTTACTGCTCTTCACCTTTATGAA
This sequence comes from Sequoia sempervirens, assembly GCA_007258455.2. Classification (NCBI taxonomy): domain Eukaryota; kingdom Viridiplantae; phylum Streptophyta; class Pinopsida; order Cupressales; family Cupressaceae; genus Sequoia; species Sequoia sempervirens. The sequence goes on from VDFB02353493.1 coordinate 261,930,472, forward strand.
AGGAGAGATGAATTATGTCCTTTAATTTAACCCTTACTCTTTGCATTGTGAATTTGAAATTTGAAAAATAAAAACAAAAAATGAAATGAAGATAAGCCAATGCAATTTGCAAAACATAAGTTTTCTTTGGCCTGGCTGAAGCTTCAGGCTATTTTGCTCGCAAGCCAGCTGTCACAGGCACAATTACAGGAATTTCTTTTTCCAGAACTGGATAGTACTCACCATTGCAAAGGAGAAACAATCAATTTGTAATGCATTGGATTGGCTGGATATTATCAGTTGGGCTTCTGGTTTGAGCATAATTGGGGTAAAATAAAAAATGTAATGTCATCAGCAAAGTCAAATAATGATGTCTGTGTGACTATAGGATTTTCATTGGACATAGAATGGATAAGGAGATATTTAATAAATAAGCTTTCATTTTGCATTTCAATCCTCTATTACTGACCTTATGCATCTGATACATAAAACATGAAAATTGGATTGACAACATATGCAGTGTCCAGAAATGACTTTTGGACATCTTAATTAATCAATTGAGACAAATTTGAACCAGAAACAAGGTAGCTTTCAAAGGTGTCAAAAACCTTCTAGAATTTGAGTAGATTCCCAGTTGTTGATGGTACGTGATTGTTCATTTTATATGCATACACAAACAATGCACGCCACAGGCACATGCTAACCAAACAAACACCTACACATACCAGCTTGCATGTTGCACCTGATGATGCTGTATATCTCTTAGGTTGTTGCATTGATACTATATCGTAGATGTTATTTGAATATGTTTTCATCTTGTCTTTAGTTTTATTTCAACTTTTTAATGTGGTTTATTGAGGCATTCTATTAACTATCTGTAACTTATTTATCTTTTACGTGCCCAATGACCACTTTGGCCGGTCAATGGACATTTTTACTTCTTCCTAATAAAGTGGCAAAACAAAATATAAGGATACATTTTTTTTCAAGCAGCACTGAACACATTACCTTTCTTTCAATGCTTTTATGATTTTGACTTTAGTTTCTAGTTCTGTTGTACATGTTCCTTTCCCTTCATCAACACCAACAAATTAGAACTTTTCCATGAAACTCCCAATGCTCTGTAACAGCCTGCTTGGTTAACAGAATTACCAAATTTGTGACATATACAAGATTAATATGGATTGAGTGATTATGATATTATAAGTTGTTTTCATAAAGAAAAAGATACCTATTCAGCATTGACATTCTTTTATAACTTATACTTTTTGTTTTTGTCATTGCCAACAGGTATGGGATAATATGATAATTGAGACAGCAGTCAAAGACTTTTATGACTCCAACCTCACTCTTATGATACAAGGAATTCAGGCAAACATAAGTGTATGTGAACGACCTAGCCTCTCCTCTCTTTCTTCTGATTTTTCCTCAATTGGTCTGCTTATTCAAACACAGCCTTGCTGTGGAAATAGAAGAATCCACATCTATGAAAACAAAACTTAGAAAAACATTTTATATTCTGTTTCCAAGCTTCTTAATTTTTGATTAGGTTGAAGTTTTTTTCTTGTTAAATTTACTGATGATGTTCCTTCCGGTGAAAAAAGAATCAATTATATTAATCATTTTAGGTTTTGAGAATTTGTATTTTTCTTCCAGAAAACGATCAACACATATTTCATGTATATTAAGCTATTAAGGTGTAGGATAGTAAGGAGAACAGAAGTGTTGTCCACCTGTATGGAAGCCATGCATCTAATTTTTCCTTCACCAAAACAAGCAGAGACATACAATGATATCTTCTTCAAGAGTGTTGATGAGTAGCGGCGGGAGATCTTTCTCCCATGATTTCAAGAATAAATAATAAATAAATTTCAAACATTAAAAGCAAGGGGTCGACTTGCTATATATATTATTATTTTTTTTTATTAATTGAAGCCGACTTATCCAAGAGATGCATTGGTTAATGGACAAGGCCGACCTTTCATGAAAAGGGGCCTTGATATGTATCAATATAAGGAGACTTCTATTCTTTATTAATTCAATTTCAATTCAAGACAAGTTCGCACTATAGGAGGAATTCACACTTACAGCAGATCGGACTTTTGCTTCAAGAAGATCGATACAAAAGGAGACTTCATATCTGTTATTCATTTGCATCTAAGAGAGGTGCTTTCTTTTGATATCGGCCTAGTGTTTGGCCAAGATTGTAAGCAGATTTCTGCTCTTCTTGTTATAATATAAGAGATCTAATTGTTGCTGGGTTTTTCTCCCTCGAGAAGGAGGGTTTTCCTAGGGTATTTGCTGTGTCATTGTGTTCATTATTTTATTATTGCTGCTTATCTTCATTTCTGGTCTAAAATTAACATGGTATCAGAGTGGGTTTAAGCAAGATCGTGATCAGATTTGTTTAAGCAGCGAAATCTTCTTCTCTTCTTCTCATCTTAGAGTGTCTATCTTAGCTTCGAAAATGGTGAACGGACTCAAGGTTGAAGATAGACTTGATGGTGCCTCTAACTTCACCTCTTGGAAGTTTAGAGTTCTTATTGCATTGGAAGAAAATGATATTCTCGAGTTCGTGGAGAGCGAGGTGCCCGAGCCTTCCGACGAGACTGAGAAAACCCAATGGAGGAAGAATGGCATGAAGGCCAAGAAGATCTTGATTAATTCCATGAAGGATCACCTTGTGCCTATTATCTCCAAGTTGAAGACGGCTAGAGATATGTTCAAGACTTTGGAAGGATTGTATGAGATCAATAACACCAACATAGCTCTTGCTTTGAGGCAACAACTACATCACATCAAGATGGCTAAAGGAGATTTAGTCATCTCCTTCTTTATGAAGATTACTGAGTTGAAGGATCAACTATATGCCATTGAAGATATAGTTGAAGATAGAGACTTAGTCATGTTGGCACTGAACGGTCTTCCTCAATCTTGGGAGCCCTTTATCCAAAGTATCAGTGGAAGATCTAAATTACCAAAGTTTGATTGTCTTAGAGCAGATTGCATTCAAGAGGAATCCAGGTTGCAGCAAGAAGTAATGGTCGAAGCTCTGACAATGAAGACAATCATGTTCTTGCTGCTCAAACTTCAAGAAGGAAGGGAAGAGAAGGGAGAAAAGGAAATTTCAAGAGGAATAAAGACAAAAAATCAGATTCTGCCCTTGAATCAAAGAAGAAGGATCTCTCCCATATTTAGTGCTTCAGATGTGACAAGTATGGTCACTATGCTAGAGATTGTGCAACAAGACCAAAGCAACATGCTTCTACTGCAGATGTTGATGATGTCTCTCCTCTGAAGGAATCAAGAGACAACTCAGGAGGATTTCTATTCATCTCTGCCCTATCAAGCAATGTTCCAACCGATAGTAGCACATGGTTGATTGATAGTGGCGCTTCTCGACACATTACAGGATATAGAGAGCATCTTTCATATTTGGTAGAAAGAGAAACCAACATTCAAGTAATAATCGGAGATGATGCTTGCTATTCAGTGAAAGGTGCTGGAGCCACCTCTCTTCACCTAGATTCCAACATCCCTCTTCATTTGAGTGATGTCTTATTCGTACTAGGTATCAAGAGGAACCTTGTATCAATTTCAGCTTTGGAGGACAAAGGATATCAAGTTGCATTCTTTGAAGGAAAAGTTCTTGCTTGGCCGAAGAACTCTAGCATTAAAACAACCCGTGTGATTGGTGTTCGGCAAGAGAGTCTTTATAGACTTTTTATTCATCCAGTTCAAGCGTTGTTGCATGATTCAACCAGTTCGAGTGAGCTATGGCATAGGAGGCTTGCTCACCTTCATTTTAGAGCTCTTCCATCCATGGAGAAGATGGTTACTGGCCTTCTAAAACTTAGTTAGGAGCATGATGGTACTTGCAGAGGATGTGCATTGGGTAAGAATACTAAGAGTCCTTTTCATAGTAGTGAAAGTAGATCAAAAGGTATTCTAGATCTTGTTCATTTTGATTTGTATGGTCCAATGTATGTGCCATCCTTGAGTGGTTTTTGGTATTATGTAATTTTCATTGATGACTACTCTAGAAAGACTTGGATTTACTTTTTGAAGTCTAAGGAGTCTGAAGAAGTACTTGATAAGTTCAAAGAATTTAAGGCTCAAGTTGAAAATTTGTCCGGAAAGAGGATCAAGGTTTTGAGATCTGATAACGAAGGAGAATACAATTCTGGAGGCTTCCATAATTTCTGTATTGAGGCAGGGATTAAGAGGGGGTTTTGTGTTCCATATAATCCTCAGCAAAATGGAGTTGTAGAAAGGAAGAATAGATCCATAGTTGAGGCAGCCAAAGCTATGATTCATGACCAAGACTTACAAACCTTCCTTTGGGAAGAAGCATCCAGAACTGCAGTGTATGTTCAGAATCGGAGCCCTCATCGAATATTGGAAAATATGACTCTTGAAGAAGCTTTCACAGGCGTGAAACCTGAGGTTAGTCATTTGAGAATCTTTGGTTGCCCTGTTTATATTTATGTGCTTAAAGATAAGAGATCTAAGTTAGAACCATTTGGCAAGAAAGGAATATTTGTGGGTTATAGTGAATCTTCAAAGGCCTACAGGATTTACATTCCAGGACAGAAACAAATAGAGATCAGCAGGGATGTCTCTTTTGAAGAAGATGTTGCATTCAAAAGATCTAAATGGTCATACATGGAGATAGATAATGAAGACCAGTAGACTCCTCAGGACATGGACGTTGATCATACTCCTGAGATTCAGAGGGAGTCTACTAAACCAAAAGAGGCTTGTGATCCAGTTGATCCTATAGAACCTACTAATGGTTCAAGAGATATTGCTATAGGCCGAAAGAGACCTCTATGGGCTAGACAAACTATGGAAGAAGCAGAGAAGTTTGCAACTCCTAGAGGCACATTCAGAGAAAGCAAAAGACCACAAAAGTTTCCAGGCTATGTAGCATTGATGAGTCATATCATTGAGTCTAAGCCTTCCAGTGTTGAGGAAGCATCATGTCAGTAGGTATGGAGAGATGCTATGGCTGAAGAATATCAATCTATTATCAAGAATGATGTTTGGGACATTGTACCTAGACCTGAAGGAAAATCAGTTGTATCTTCCAAATGGCTTTTCAAGATCAAGCATGTAGCTAATGGAAGCATTGAGAAGTACAAAGCGAGATTTGTGGCTAGAGGATTCTCTCAGAAAGAGGGAATAGATTATGAGGAAACATTTGCTCCGGTTGCTCATTATACATCCATCAGGACTATTATTGCTATTGCAACAGCTAAGGGATGGAAGCTACACCAAATGGATGTAAAGACAACATTCCTTAATGGTGTGATTGAAGAGGAGGTGTACATTGAACACCCAGATGGGTTTGTGATTCATGGAAAGGAATCTCATGTATGTAGATTGAAGAAGGCATTGTATGGCCTTAAACAAGCTCCTTGTTCTTAGTATGAGAGGATTGATCGATACTTGATGAGCTTGGGCTTCTCCAAGAATGATGCAGATTCAAATCTTTACTTCAAGGTAGTTGATGGTGAGGCTTTAATCTTGGTTCATGATTTATTTCTTACTGGAGCAGAATATCTCATTGTCAAATGCAAGGAGTTAGCTTCTGAGTTTGAGATGAAGGATCTAGGCTTTATGCATTACTTTCTAGGTTTGGAAGTATGGCAGAGACCCAATGAGATTATTTTGAGTCAAGGGAAATATACTATAGATATCTTGAAGAGATTTGGGATGATGGATTGCAAATCTATGTCTACACCGATGGAAACAAATTTGAAGAAGTTGAGTTAGTTTGCAGCTAGTTTAGATCTGGTAGATCCTACCATGTACAGGCAGTTGATTGGATCGTTGATGTATCTAGTCAATACTAGACCAAACATTTGCTATGCTGTGAGTGCTCAATCAGTTCATGTGTGAACCAAGGCAAATTCATCTAGTTGCAGCTAAGCATATCTTGAGATACTTGCGTGGCACAGTTGGATATGGCTTGAGATATACTTCCAGTGTAGATCTAAAGTTACAAGGCTATTTTGATTCTGATTGGGTCGAGAGTGTAGCCGACAGAAAGAGCGCCTCTGGATGTTGCTTTAGCTTGGGGTCTGCCATGATTTCTTGGTGTAGCAGGAAGCAATCTTCAGTGGCTCTAAGCACTGCAGAGGCCGAATATATTGTAGCATGTGTAGCAGCTCGAGAAGCAGTGTGGCTTCAAAAGCTCCTTGCAGGATTGTTTGGACAATCATTGGAGCCGACTGTTATTCATTGTGACAATCAAAGCTGTGTGAAGCTATTTGTCAATCCAATGTTCCATGACAAAACAAAACATGTAGAGATCAAATACCATTACATCAGAGATATGGTATTGAGGAAAGCTATTCAACTGAGGTATATTTGCACTGATGATCAAACGGCTGATATTCTCACCAAGCCTCTCTCCAGAGTGAAGTTTGTGCATTTTCGAGACAAGCTTGGAGTTGTGGAGAATGAAGCCCTTGCTGAGAGGGAGACTCAATATCAGTGATTTGTGTTATCTACAATAATGCATTTTTCTTTGAGATGAAGAAATTTGAGGTGAAAGCCCTTGTCCATCTCTGAGACGGAGATGTGGTTCTTTCCACCCTCTGGGAGTAGCCATGGTTGATGTCATAGAGACTCCATGACAACATCACGTTGAGAGACTCCATGATGATTCCCTTGTACTTGTGTTTATCCACACATGGGAGTAGCCATGGTGGACATCATGTTGAGAGACTCCATGATGACATCACGTTGAGTGACTCCGTGATGGGCACTTGTACTCGTATTTCTTTCCATACATGGGTGTAGCCATGATGGATGTCATGTTGAGTGACTCCATAACGATATCGCGTTGAGTGACTCCGTGATGAACTCTTTTCCACAAATGGGTGTGGCCATTGTGGGTGTCATGTTGAGAGACTCCATGACATTGGATATCAAGAAAGATACCTCCCTAGCTAAGAGGGAGTGTTGATGAGTAGCGGCGGGAGATCTTTCTCCCACGATTTCAAGAATAAATAATAAATAAATTTCAAACATTAATAGCAAGGGGTCGACTTGCTATATATATTATTTTATTTTTTTATTGATTGAAGCCAATTTATTTAAGAGACGCATTGGTTAATGGACAAGGTCGACCTTTCATGAAAAGGCACCTTGATATAAATATAAGGAGACTTCTATACTTTATTAATTCAATTTCAATTCAAGACAAGTTTGCACTATAGGAGGAATTCACACTTACAGCAGATCGAACTTTTGCTTCAAGAAGATCGATACAAAAGGAGACTTCATATCTGTTATTCATTTGCATCTAAGAGAGGTGCTTTCTCTTGATATCGGCCTAGTGTTTGGCCAAGATTGTAAGCAGATTTCTGCTCTTCTTGTTATAATATAAGAGATCTAATTGTTGCTGGGTTTTTCTCCCTCGAGAAGGAGGGTTTTCCCAGGCTATTTGCTGTGTCATTGTGTTCATTATTTTATTATTGCTGCTTATCTTCATTTCTGGTCTAAAATTAACAAAGAGATGCTCTGAAACTTATCCAGCATCAATATCCATTGGTCGGGTAGGAAAACACCATTACCAAAAGGGGTATCAAACATCTTAAGGCACAGGCTTAATAATCTTCCAATGATGATATAAGCGGTCTGCTATTTGACTTGGTCAATAATGAATTCTTTTGTTTTTCCTTTACTAAATACCCTCCTTGAGACCTTAAGGAAGATATCCAAGGACTGCATTGTACCTTTCTCTATATTTATATTGAGTTGTAGGATTAGATCCAAAGCATTTGGAAAATGCACATAATTTTTTTATCTATAGTCAAGGAGATGAATCCCTCTAAATTGCACCTAAATCTTTCGGTCTCTGAAAATGTATTATTGTGCATCATCTCTGTGAAATAAAAGGTGGTAGTTGTTATCCTTGGATTTCTAGAATTGTATTTGCTCTGACCCTTCGATGAAGGTCAAGTCACCTGCTTGGCATTGACGTGGTGGATTGAGATGGACATAGTCACACCCTCATTTTAGTGAGTTATATTAATTTTCATAAATTACTAGATCATATTTTTGTAACATATAAAAAGGCATCCATATGTTATATCTGATTTTTTTAAGTTATATACATCATCTGTTGAGCCATTGTAGAAAATTTCAAAACCTTGAGATGTTTTGATTAGTAAATTCTTTGCTTCATTCCTTCTTTTGTAAAGACACATTTCCTTCCTTTCTGTGTTGTTGAGTTAATCTTTATGCATGCATATTGTTATGTTTACTGCAAATAATCAATTTTCTGGTGTTTTTGACTACAGGATATTTGGTCAAATGATGTTTCTACATGGGAGCAATGCAGCACAAATAAATTTGCTTGCCCAAATCCGTAAGATAAAAATCACTCTTGGGTACATTTATTTAATCAGAGTAGGAAACCTTTGCTATTGCTAGTTGCTAGCCAAGAAACCCTGCATATGCAATATTTTGTGCTCTGTAAAATTTTAAGTTTTTTTTTAGTATTTATTTCATGCAATTAGAAACACTGCAGAAGGAAAACATTTTCTTGATTAAAGGTAAAAGAAGGTTTTTGAAAAGGCCTCCATCCTCTTACAAGCTAACAAACAGCAAAACTACAGCTAAGCAACAGCTAAACTACAACAAAATTACAGCGTAATAGTCCCAAAGAAGACGTCCGAACACCCACAAGAAGGCCAAAAAGGAACATCATAAAAACAACCTCCAAGCACAAAATGAAGTAAACCCCACTGAAGTTAAAGTTGGTTGAGTGCCAGAGCAGCTTCCACTTCCTCCTGAAGGAAGCCAAGATGCTTTTCCACGAATCTATATTCTCCTTCTGGGTTGCCTTTGTATTTTTTGCTTTGTGGCTTTTGGTCCTGGAAGTATGGCCATCGTGCCACAGAGGAGGGTGGGACCTCGTTCTTCGTGTAACACTTTCATTATGTTAGCACTGTTTATTACAATGGTATTGCTTATGTCTATCGCCCTTGTTAAGTTGGCCTTAATTTTCTGGATATCTTTAATGATGACAACTTTTCACCTTGCATAGTGTTTTCAGCTTTTAATCTATTTATTCCCTGCATGGCCTACCTATGCTTGAAATTTATCTTCTCCTCCATTGGAATGAGCACACCCCACCTCCAAATTTCTTGGCCAACAGTGAATTTTCTAAATTCACTATTTTAGTTTAGCATTTTATGGTGGACCACAACTTCTTTATCCATACCAACAAACTTCTCTGCCAGCGTATTTACAAAGGTTGCAGCAGAAAAACGTTAACATACATAAAACATAAAAAATATAAACTCAAATAAGTTGTGTTCTTCAATTTGTATGATTGTTTTATAAAAGCTCTAAATCTCATGTTATCCCACTGAGAGGGCAAGGGTACTCATGAAACTTTTAAATTGTAGTTGGTGTTGCTTATCTAAGTTAATTCAATTGTTTATATAAAAAGGTTGACCTTCCTTGGGGCATGAGTACAATGTTAGTACTTCTAAATTTCTAAGAAAGAGACTTTCCTAACGGTCCTGTTATTAGATTGACTTAATTCTTTGTTCCTTCAAGGTAACATAGGATGCATTTTTCCAAAAACATACAGTGCTATAAGTTTATAACGAATTGAGGTGATGGACAACCTGTCTAATGTTTTAGTTTCCAATTGAAACTTCATAGTTAAATTTTGGTTTTTAAATTATGGATGCCTATAAACTTAGCATATGATGTTCATTCATGTGCTTGGCAATCTCTTGTCAGAGTAACCATTGGTAGATTTACGATTTGGAGTAAAAAATTTGCCACAGTATTATGCAACTTTTCTTGAGAATCCAACTATTTCTAACTGTAGAGTTTGATATACAGGATATCCAAATGATCTATATAACATCTTTGATTAAAGGTTGTTTAGAAACAGCCATTCCTTTCTGGTATCAGTAACCTTATCTGTTGTAAATTCAGAAGGTTGAAGCAAACATGACATCTATTGTTTCTATGAACAAAATTCTATTTTGTTGATAAGATATATAATATATTATACTACACTGAGAGTGGGTACAATGTAAAATACTGTAATGATCAGTATAACATCTTTGATTAAAGGTTGTTCAGAAACAGCCATTCCTTTCTGATATCAGTAACCTTATCTGTTGTAAATGCAGAAGGTTGAAGCAAATGTGACATCTATTGTTTCTATGAACAAAATTCTATTTCATTGATAAGATATATAATATAGAATACTGTTGGTTTTGTTGCATCTGTAAGCATTAGCCAACATTAATAACTTTTTTATCTTCACTATTCTGCTACAAAAGGTCAATACAAGCTAAGAAAGCAAAATGTTTCAAATCTCAATATATGTACTCATATGGATAATAATGGTGTCATGAAGACAGATTTCTTTGTGCATCCATTCCGTTAGTTGCTATACCATTGATACTTGTCCCAAGAGAATAGCATCTGCAACATCCATGCCCACCCTTTAAAAGACCAGCCAGCACTGCCTACCAACCAGATGGATCTGCAACAACAGAAGAGCCAAACTGATGGGGCCCTAAAACTGACTCCCTTGAGAGAGCTATTGCATCCTCCATGTTCTCAGACTCTTGGAATGCAATGTCTATTGACACTGCTTCATCCTTGAAAACTGTGTTGGGACTTGCCTAGAATGAGTTCTCTTAAGTTTCTTTTTGTTTGGTTGACACGTCTGTCCTTAGAGAACATAAAGGAATTTGTTAAAGAAAAATTCCAATATGGAAAAAGAAAATTCCAAGTTGCATAATTTTTCTTCTGTTATCGAGCATGCCAGTTGATGTATTGATTCCATTGAAGGATTTGGATAGAACAAATGAAAATGTTGATTGTCATTTGCACTGATTGGAATCCCTGAAAAGTACAGAGAATAGGTCTTTTCACATATTTTTATTGAACTGTAAACTGTAAAGATATATAATTATGTCCATAATTGCTTTTCCTCACGTGTATTTATTTCCTTTGATGTCTTTATGTCTAGGATAAGGTAAATTTTAAAACTATATCTATTTCTTGTGTAAGTTAATAAAGTAGCACACACATGATCTAGAAGATTGACTGTTGTCTCTTTGTCCTTTGCATGTCTAGCATGTATTTACTATTGACACAGTTGATTTGGTTCACTTGACTGTGGCATCAGGTATGCAGTTGAAAGTATTAGTTTAGCTTGCAAGTGGGCATACAGAAATGCTACTCCAGGCACTATTTTAAGTGGTAATCTCACCTAGTCTAGATTTTAGCACTTCAAATTTTGCATTGTTTCAGCCCTCAGACCATGAAAGTGAATTCTTCAATTGCAGATGACTATTTCCTCTCCCGGCTGCCTATCGTTGAGAAGCAACTTGCAAAAGGAGCTGTGAGGCTGGCTGCAACACTAAATCACATTTTTTCTTCAAAAATGGTTCAAAGACAAATAGCAACCATATGAGAAGTTAAAAATAAAACAATATTAAAATGAATTTCTTTACAGATTTCTATCAGTGTACACATTTGAATAACATATTTGCTATACTCGCAAAATATGTCATACTTTAATTTCTGTAAGTGATGCATTTGTGCATTTTTCCATTGAGACGTGTAATGTACTGTATGTCATACTTTAATTTCTGTAAATTATGCAATTGCACATTTTTCCAGTGAGACGTGTAATGTACAGTATGTCATGCTTTAATTTCTGTAAATTATGCAATTGTACATTTTTCCACTGAGACATGTAATGTACAGTGGCAGCAGGGGACAGAAGCATCTGATGTCATGACACAAAAAAAAATTGTGAAAGAAATATTATTTAGAGCCAACATTTATTTTTAAATATAAAGACATCAAAGTTTATATATATGTGTGTGTGTGAAACTATCAAAAAGTAACATGTAAGTATATAATATTTACTACACTTCTCAAAGGAAAAACAAAGCTAAAATTGATGAAATAATAGATGATGGCTTTTTCAAAAGTAAAATCAAAAGTTATATTCTAAAGTAAACAATGCAGATAAAATAAAATAAATAGTTCTGAAGTAAAATAAAATAACCCATTCTGAGCTTTTTTAAGATAGATGTATTTAAGATATCTATACTAATCATAAATGGGTATTATATTGTTTGTCTTTCACCATTAGAATTGAAGCAGCTGATATTAGTTGTACACATTAATGATCTCATATTCCAGAACATTCGATATTCATGTTAGAAGAATGTTTTGAGCATAGAAGATGACATATATTGATACCTCTTGTCCAAAGAAATTGCCTTCATGGTTAGAGGGTATACAGGCCATTAAAGGTGTTTAGTATTTGTATCACTGTATGTGGAAATGTTTATTCCAAAAAAAGTACGACTTAATGCATTTCACCATTTTTTTATACAATATTCATATCTTTCCATTTTATCATATCTAAAATTCACTTATGTCACCATTTTTGGAGTATATTTACTTCAATACTCGTATCTTTCCATTCTATCAGCAACATCCCTTATTGGGTTTTGGTCTAAGAGATCTTAATGCTTTGCATTATTGGATAAGAATTTTATTGACGTGGGGAAACCATTGCATCATGCATGCTTTTTCACCGAGTCCTTCCATCAGTGTTTCCAAAAACTGATTCAAATTTCCTATTTCCATTGATGCCGAGGAGGAGCCTTTATTTTTCTCAAAATTTTGTTCAATTAAGTCAAGTCGCCATAAATTTCTTTGGCAGCAGAATTTCAAAATTCTTCGAGTCTTCACAACTAATGTTAATTGTTTATCTTATTGGTCCCTTTCTAAAGTTGCATACAGCAGGTTGGCCAATCTCGTAGACAGATTTTCTCTTAGCTAACTTGAAAGGAGCTCAAAGCTTTTATAGAATTGCTTCAGTCTTCATTGTCTTGTAATGGTAAGGCATTAGCATTAATGATGTTACAAAAATTGAGAATATTTTTACGTGCTAAATGGATTGTTAAAACAATTGAAGGATGTGAAACTTGGAAAACTTTCAATAGATGGTTCCATTTAAATAGGGGCAGGAATTGCTTGCAGGGTTTCGACTTGCAAACCTCTCTTCTGGCTCAGGTTGTTAAATTTTCGGGCTTGTTTTTTATTCAGAGCATCTGGAAGGAAGGGGAGAAAAACAAACTTCACTTGGAGTGGACAGGTGATGGGTTTCTTAGAGGTTTTCATTTAACCACTAGTTTTTGTGGTGATCTTCCTAATCCTTAATGGACTGTATCTTCCATATGTTTGTTGATCAGACTTGTTTTTCAGAGCATTTGGAAGGATGGGGAGAACCAAACTTCACTTGGAGTGGATAGGTGATGGGTTTCTTAGAGGTTTTCATTTTTCCACCAGTTGTTTGATGGTCTTCCTAATCCTTAATGGACTGTGTCCTCCATGTTTTCATTGATTAAGTGCTTTAATATTATTCTTCAAACAAATTAAATTTGTGAGACTTCTCTCGAGGTCCCATAAAGACTAGCTCACAGAGAGCAACATTCTGTAGAGCTATAATCCAAAGAATGCTCAGAAATAAAAGAGCTTATGTATGACATCGTATTCAACAGTATTATAGATTGCAGTGGGATTGGAGATGGAATGTTGATGCTCGCCTATGGCTATAAGAATGCTCTGAAATAAAAGAGAGCTTATGTATGACATTGTATTGAACAAACTGGCTTATAGATTGCATTCAATGGTGGTAGGATTGGAGATGGAATGTTGATGCTCGCCTATGGCTAAAAATCTATTTTTGCTTATTATCGGCTCTCCATATCTTGCTTTATGAGAGAAAGTTGTGTTGCAATGCCTTAACCCTTAAGCAGGGCGTGGTGTCTTATGATTTAATGAATCTAGAGGCTCTCAGGCATTCACTTTCAGCTTATACTAGAGTATGAGTTAACTTTACAACATGGTACAATGTACGCTCACTTGAACTTCAGTCTAAACCATTTCTCGATCATAACCCCAACCTAGGGAAGAAATTAAAAGAAAAATAAGAAGGCATGTTTAATTGTAGATGGGGACGATTTGTTATGGATAATTTCCACTTTTTGGTTGGGGAGGAGTCCCTCCAGTGGTCTTACAGTTAGTGGAGTAATAACTCGTGAAGAAATGTTACTTTTAAATCGAGTTAGGGGAGAGGATGAGTCCCTGAGCATGTTCCAATAATTGTTATAGCATTTGTTGCTTTAATGTCCAATATTTTTAACAGTATTGGACCAATGGTTGACTTAAGTTGTTAGTGTTGATGATGACTACCCATAATGGAATGAAATGTATTCCTTAGATCTAAAAAACAACAAATCATGTGATGCCACATCAGTGCATCAATAAAACATGATTTAGTGCACATGTATTGGTCTCACTTTTTTTGGGGGCCTTTTTGGACACTTTGACAAAAATCATGTTGATGTGGCATCATATTTGATGACGTGGCCCTGAAACTTTAGTTATAAGCAGGGGGCTTGCCAAGTAAGCTGCTGTAAAAAAATTGGAGTGATTTGAAATTTCTATGTAGGATTTTGAGAAGTACGAAGTTAGGGTGCTCAACTACCGGGTCCTCTCCCCTAGTGCAGTAATAACTTTGAAGAAGCGTTGCTTTTAAATCGATGTTTTATACTATATTATTTTTATTTTTTGTTTTGCCTTGTTCTTATAGGTTTGTTTGTAATTATTTTGATTTTTTTCTTTTAATAAAATTAGTAATATAAAAAAGTGTTATTGAATGGTTGATAGACAAATATTTATAGCTTTATTTGCTAAGCATTGTAGATTTTATTGTGTAGTGTTTGGATGATAAGATTATAAATATTTGTACTTGTCAACCATTAAATAACAAGGTACTTATTATTAAATATTACCTATACAAAAGAAGAAACTTATAATATATAGGTAAGCATATTCTCATTAGACATGTACCCTTGCATGCACACAAGTGGATTATCAACTTTGGTTGTATTCCAATCTTTCCCACCTTGACTTAATCTCTCTCCAATTTCAATGATACTTGTATGTAGATTGTAATGACCTTTAATTCAAATATTTATATAAATTACGCTAGCTAAACATTGTTGTAGACCTCTTTGTTGAAGTCCTTTTGCAACCTTCATATGAAGTTGCATTCTAGAAATCAAAGGCTTTTCATCCTTCGATCTCCAAATCCAAGGATTTTCATTCTTAATCCAATAGTTGAACACAAGTGCTCAAACTAGGGTTGGGGTTGTTGATGTGATGACTCATGATGATCCAAATTAATGTAGATGTCCACTTTACATGGAGGTCGAAGGCCTAACATAGGTCCAATGTTTCTCGCCATCTTATCACATTTAATTTTGAACTCATTAATGGCATTCTTGGTTGGTCGTGGTAGTGGGTGAGGTTTTTTTCTCAAACAACCTAAGATTATGAAAGTGCATGCCTATGTGTAGGAATCTAGGGAAATGCATTCTACAAAGATGTAATGGTTGGAGGAGTGGGGATAGGGGCTTGACAATGCCAAGTGCATGTGGAAGTGAAATTTTGTGGGTCCACAAGCAACAAGAGAGTGGAAGGCTAGGGATTGGGTTTTTTGATGTTGGTAAGGAAGAGATGAATGGAAAATAGATATGATAGTATTCAAGAGTTCAAAATCTCACCTAAAGTAGGAAGGTAACCCAAACACTCTCGAGCTTAAATAATTCAGAAAAAAGGAAATTACAAGTTCACCCTTCCTAAACTGCTTGTCGTCAAGCAATTGCAAAGTCAACTACTCTTTGTTTATTTATTCTTCTCAAGTGGTATCCTTTATAGGTAGGTTCTTCCAATCAACTAGATACTTTGTGATGAACTTGTTTCCTATCTTCCTCACCTTTTGTGACACAAATGACATTTGTTACCCATGTGACTAGTATTCTTGTGATTATGAATGTTAAATCAATAAAGGTTAGTGCATCATAAACTTACAATGCCATAATTAGAAAAGTGACAATGAGCATATCATGAATGACATTATATTCATAATATCCAAGGTACAACCATTTGATCCATGTTGCTTGTTGACATATGGCATAGCTTGTCAAGCCTCTTTCCATTCACACTCATAGACCCTAAACTATTCACATGTTGGTTTACAATAAAAAGAATTGAAAGTAAGATTGATACTAGTCAGGTAAAATAATTCCTACTAGAAAGAGCTAAGAGATCTATTATTTTTAGCCTATCCACAAAAATACGATTGCAATCTTTACCATGTACCTTGGGGAGTCTTGTTGGGAATAGGATGCCATTTAATTGCAATCCTAAACATATTTCATTTATCTCCTAAGTCCTTGGAAAGTGTTCCCCAACACTAGGATTAGAAAGAGATTAAATTCAAATGAAATGAACATGTAAATTGACATTTGTGATTATTCCTAAATGATAGGAACATGTGGGGACGTCCAAGAAGAGCTCCTACAAAATAGGAGCACATGGGGCACCCACATGGAAGGTGGAAACCACCTTGCTTAAGTTAACTGTTTGGAGGATTGATATCACTTCAGTAATGCATATTTAGATCCTACAAATTAGGAATTGATATTTACATGAGTGGAGTTCAGTTTAGTTCAGTTTAGTTCAGTTCAATTCAGTTCAGTTCAGTTATCTTCAGTTGCATGTACTAAGTTTGAGTTGAATGCTAGTTGACTTTAGTTGACTTGAGTTGCATGACTAATGACTTCAGTTGCATGACAAATAACAAGTGGATACATTTAGTTAAGTGGGGATGATCAATCATGCATAATGTTTGCATGAATTGTTGGAGAGATATGTTTCAGTTAACTAAGATTGACTTGGACCCACCTTGGGCATCTAAGTTGGCATCTTTGAGTTAACACCTTTTGCATGAGAAGATATTTACAAGGCTCAGTTAAGTGGGCCCATTCTTGGGCGCCAACTTTGAGGTGATGCTTGCAAGATATTTTCTTCACCAATGATCATTTAAGTGTTCAGTTTGGGGTGCTTAAATTGAAGAGACTTTGGTTTTGACTTCATGTTATAGTGTGGAACTCTACTTGCACAATCTAGGTGTGGTTTTTTGTGAGGAGCTTTATGCTCTTATATTGTACAACTCTTATGAGTTAATATGCACAATGATTTTCTATTAATTGCAACAAGTGCATTAGAGTTGATTGTAGGTTAGCAGGTTGAGCTTGTGCATGTGCGAGGGTTTGAAGCATGGCATGGGATGTGTGGATTCATGCTTGGTCACATGGAATGCATGGATAGCTTGTGCTGCAGAAAATGTATGAGAGTTTATTGCAGGTTGTGAAGAAGGATTGTTGAAGGCAAGGAAGCATATCAATCAAGGATTGATATAGTATTATTGTAATATTGTTCTAAGGTTAAATAATGCAAGCACTATTGATTCTGGTGGAGTTTTTTTCCCAAAAGGGTTTCTCCACGTATATGTTGTGTCACTTCTATCTTCTTGTCTCATTCTTCTACAATCTTCTGTCTCTTTCTACAATTGGTAAAATTGATCTAATCAGATCAATCATACACAAAGAATTGTGACAAATAACACTTAATTAAATCTATAGTCACATAGGTTTACAAGTTTTAAGCTACAATTTCACCTTCGTTTTCAACATTTGGTATCAGAGCTAACAGTTGGGTAGAGTTTGGGACACCTTTCTCTTAAAAGTTTGAAGCTTTTTTGGATATAGTGGGAGCTTTTACTATTGTGTTATTGCAGATTTGTAAAAGAAGTATGTTACAATGAGTTCTACTTCTTGTCTAGATATTGAAAGATTTAATGGATCTAGTTAGGAGATGGTTATCAAAATGTCATGGATAGCTTGGTTACATATTTTAGTGGGAGATTTTGACAGTGATGGTTTGATGTTTATCTTGTTGCCATGTATAGCTTGGTATCACAGTTTAGTGGGAGCTTTGGTAGGATATGGTTATCTTCATGTGATTTGAAGAGGTTTTAACATCTTGTTTCATGGAGGACCCTTAGAGTTTTTGGTAAAGGTGTTATTGTTCTTCCTTTGGAGAGGATGCAATTCTCTTTGGTTTTGAGTATTAATCATTTGCTTGGAGCTTCATGATTATGCAGGTTGCATTTGAAGTTGGCATGGATTGATTGGTGGGTGCTCATGGATACTAGAGAGACTTGGGTTAGGCTGGATATTTCTTATGTTAAGAGATATATGTTGGAATGGTTACTTGTTATTGTATACACTCAAAATTGGTATGGAAAATATTAATTAAATGTTGATTATTTAATTAATGAAATCCTTATTCTTCTACTATATAAATAAATTACAAATTTATTTACATAGTTCCTATTCTCTTAATTCCTTTATTCTAATTCACCCTCTTCATGATTTAATTGAAATAAACAAATCTAAATAATTTGCTTTATTTTAATTGATTCCTTTTCATTTAATTCAAATTTTTAAATTTGAATTTCATCACATTTCTACATATTTCTCTAACTATCCTCCACCTCATCCTCCAACTCACCATGTGTCACATGAAAATAATTATCTTTATTTTCTAAAATGGATATTTGTTCTCAACAATTTTAACCACCTTCAAGACACATGGCTTCTTCATTCAAATGATTCTTTCTTACACTTGGCAAGATGGTTTTACTAAAGGGAACAATTGCCTTGTTTTCTCCATCCTTCTTATTCTTCACCGTCGATTTCTCCAGATCAAATCCCAATCGTTCATGGCTGCCAACTTATCTAATGCCTTGGAAAAATCTATAAATTGAGGCCCATTTACAACTTTTGCATAAGGAGCATTTGCATAATATTACTCTACAAGAAATCATCCATGTTTTGAGAGCTTAGTTTTGCATTTCCAATTTAGCATTTAGAATAGATTATCAACTAGTTTAGAATCATGGCTCCTTTAGATGTTTCTTAGCTTGTTTCAATTCAACATTTAGAATAATTTCCATATCACTTTCATTAGTTTAATTATGTTCTGCATCATTTACATATCACTTTATATACAACAGTCCATTTCATCATGTCATTTTATCATTTCATCCAGCTGAATCATTCAATCATGTAGATGTAGAATTAGATTTTGCATTGTAGACACATAGGCTACTCGTTTCTTAGATGACATCTCAGTGATTTGTGCATAAATAATATCTGAGAGCATAAATTACTAAGACATTTGAGATTAGAGGAAGATGAGAAGTTTTTAAGGAATTTTGTTATCGAATTGTGTTTGATTAAGTTAGATTTCCTTACTGTAATACTTTCCATCTAAGTGTGTTGTTAATTTGATATAATTCACGCATATTTTCTTACACACATAAATTGGCGCCCGCCGTGGTGCCTAGCCCCTGTTATTTTGATATTTTCTGGAAAGTTTGTTTTATAGGTTCAGACGAGTAGTTTTCTGGTGCAATCGCGTAATTCTCTGGCGTTTACGAAAGACTTTCTCGTGCTTACACCAACTGTTCTGGCGCATCTAAGCCATTCTGTGGCGCTTTTAATTGATTCTGTGGCGCTTTTGTCTTTTTGGCGTTTTTGCTTACTATTATGGCGCTTTCAATTATTTTTGTAAATTTTCTCAAGAATGAAAATTGATGTGGGTTTTTCTATTTTGCAGATTGCATAAACGCTGTCAAAGACCTTGCTAAAACTCCAGAATGCTTGTCAAAGAAGATCTAAGATAAACTATTGATAAATCTGATGCAGGGGCTAGATTTTATGTCTTTCCTTTTTGCTTAAATTAGGAACATAGATTAATTAACAAGGAAAGAACACCGTGTTTGCTACTTGTTTGGAATGGTAGGCATATGCTCTCCCCTTAACTAGGTGACCAAAAAGCCAAACCCATTCTTTGTTTATCTGCGAGTGTGAGTAGGGTATACAGCGAGGGTTCTCTCTTTATCCATGCAGAATAAATAGGATCGAACTGCGGGTATACTCTCTCGCTTTTGTTTATCCTAGAGGGCTTGCCTTGGGGAAAAAGTACTCACCCGAGGGAACGACCCAACCAGTAACACGCTAAAGCCAAGTGCATTTCCAGACGGTATATAAATGAGGATATTGGAACAAAGGCCAATATCACATAGTTGGTTTTGACGAGAAGGGAAACAATGGTCTCTCACCTCAATGGATCAACCCCTATGAACAGAAAGTCCTTACTAGAACCCTTGTTGTAGAATTGGCCAAAACCTTTATCTATTCTCTTGGTACAACAACAGTCATTGTGAAGGCATCCACATTCTCACAATCTTTAGTAGAGATGATTAGTTTTCCATGGGAGTTTCATGGAGGCTGGAAGCTTGGTTGACTTGAGAAGAGAGTACAATGTAAGGGGGAGCCCTTGTGTCCAAGCTTCTGAATTCATCCGCTAAAGATAAGTGCAGTTGGGGTAAAACCCATGTGGAATCCAAGAGAATATAGTCTATCACAACCATAGGGAATGTACGTTGTGCTTGATTGTGGTTGTCAAAGTGTTTTCAAAACAAACCTCAAACCAAAAATTTACATTCTAGAAAAACTACAAAAACTGTGATTCAGAATACATCATCTAGAACAAACCGTCCTTTGACTAAAACACCAAAAAAATCAAGTAAACTGGAAACAAAATGATGCATTCCCTGTTCAGTGCTTCTGCTTCTTTTTGTGGCACTTTCACCAATTTTTCCAGCACATCCACCTTTTGTTACAACACTTCCACCATATTTTCTAGCACATTTGAGCTTTTCTGTGGTGCATTCGCTTGATTCTGTGGCGCATCCCAGCCATTCTATGGCGCACCCAAGATTTTCTATGGTGCATTCTCCTGATTCTGTGGCGCATCCCAACCATTCTATGGCACATCCAAACTTTTTTGTGGCACTTTTTCCTTTTAGCGCTTCCATCCACTGTAATAGTGCATCCACCAAAATATAGAAACAGAGAACTAAATATAATTCCCATTTGTAATTTTGAAACCAGAATTCAAACATCTTTCCAATTCAGAGTCATTTTCAGCCTTGGCAAGAGTCTAAACATGATCTTTATCCCATGACTTCACGAAAGATTAAAATTCGAAAACCAAAACCCATAGCTCTTAGTCCAAATGATCGTCAAAAATGTCTTGCAACACTTTACGACTTTAGGGACAAATTGCTCTTCAATTTTTATAGAAAAGCTTCAAAGAACAACCCTGGATTGTATTTGTTTTATTAAATGCCAAAATCCAAGACTCTTCCAAAGGTTTGAACATCTTGTCTAGGAAAGGAAATTTCTCACCATTTCACAATTGGAACCAAAATTTCAAAATCTCCTCAAGTTTGGAATTATCCCTTAGAGTCCAAAAATTTGTTAAAATTGACTTATCCAAGTGGAACACTTTACCTAAACTTTGATCAAACATCTAAAAGTTCCCATCATCATCAACACCCAAATTTGATCATCAAGTTGAGTTTCCCCATCACGGTTTTTATCCTTCATCTTGAAACAATACACTTTGTATCAAATTTCATCACCTTGGTTACATCAATAGAATTCACCATTCTATTTGACCTAGGTATTTCCTTGGCACTCTCAAACAACAATCAAAATATAGCAAACCTTAGTCACTTGTATGCCCATATTAACAAGGTCCCAAATCAAAAACTTAAGGACAAAGAAATTGAACCTCCGAATACTATGGCTGAACTAGAAGAAAACCCTTTTCATAAGATTTCTCAAAATGAAACAGAGGAGATAACAGAAGAAGAAATCGAACAAGTGAATCAAGACCCCAAATTCCATAAATTCCTAGAAAAAGTTTTTGAAAAGGATGGGGAGAAACACCTTTTGATGTTAGCCAACCAAGGAGTTAAGTTACCAAATGACTTTGATGTTAACAAATTGAAGAGTATCCCGAAGAAAACCAAAATTGAAACACCTACTGTAGATCGAATGGCTACCATGACACATTAGATACAAAACCTTCAACAAAAACTCCAAGATATGCAAGGAGAGACTTCAAAAAGATACTTGTTACAAGATATTTGTCCCTATCCCTTTGATAGAAGGTTAAACATGATACCATTTCCTCAAAATTGTGAATTGCCAAAATACAAGTACAACGAGAAGTCAGACCCTATAGACCACATGCGAGAATTTCAAACAATGAGTCTTGAATTTTCTCATGAGGATACACACTTAATGAGACTCTTTCCTTGTAGTCTAGGAGGTCATTGCATGGAATGGTTCTCAAAGTTGCAACCAGGCATAAAATCCTTCCAGGAACTTGTTAACAAATTCATCGCACAATATTCCTATAACATTGCACATGAGATAACAATGAAGGATCTTTGTAATACCAAACAAAAACAAGGAGAATCTTTTCTTGTATTCCTCCAAAGGTGGACAAGGTTATTCGCTCGTTACGCTCATCCCATACCCGAACAAGAAAAGATGGAAATTTTTATCGATAACCTTAACAATGAAATGAGCTATAGATTGCAATTATAATGTCCCCCTAGCTTTGAGAAGATGGTAGAAAACGGTGTCAAAATCAAAGAAGCCTTAGTCAAAAGAGGGGTATTGAAAGTTCACAATGAAGGATCAAACAATGCTGGTTCATCTAACCATCGATGTCAAAATCGAAGAAGCCTTAGTCAAAAGAGGGGTATTGAAAGTTCATAATGAAGGATCAAACAATGCTGGTTCATCTAACCATCATAACAATGAAAAACCTAAATTTTGGACAAGGAACAAAAATGCCAACGATGGTACCGCCGAAACACATAATTCCAAACTGATCTTTAACTTGTCGAGAACCACAACCAAGGTGGATCAAAATATCAATCAAGGCAATAATCAAAATATCTCCTCGTCCAATAATCAAAGTGGCCACAATCAAGGTAACACCCCATCGAAACCTCCACCGTATCAAACACAATCAGACCGTAGAAAATTCACCCCTTTGGGTCAATCACATGAATCTGCATTGAGGGAACTTCTTGAGAATAACCTCATAACACTACCTGACACTTGAGGCTTTGAACCTAAAGTAAAATCGTCATGGTGGAATGATGCCTATTATTGTGAATTTCATCCATGCAAAGGTCACCAAATGAATAGCTGCATGCAATTGAAACATAAAATATAAGACTTGATAGATAGAAAAATCATACGAATAGAGGGACTCCAAACAAATGCAGATCATGGAGCATTCAAAAATCCCTTACCGAACTATGAAAAAGGAGAATCCTCTACGATGAATAGCAAGGAAAAGAATGTAAACTATGTCCAAGTTATTGTCATAAATCATATCTCAGCAACAGAAAATCAAATGAATACCATTGAAACAAATGATCTCCAAAACATTACTGCAAACGATAATCCGATCTATGACATTCCAATCGAACAAAAACAAGACATTGTTATCCTTGAAAATCAAATCAATGACACCAAACCAGACATGAATAAAAATGATACTCAAATCAATGTCATCAAAATCAATGGGAAACAAGACAATGTACCAGTGAATGCGACCACAAGAGCACATGCCAAATATGTCTTAAAAGGAAGTTCATCTAAAACGCACGTAGCCTCGTCCAATCAATACGACATAGTAGACCAGTTACAAAAGATCCCTGCACAAATATCAATATTGGAATTGCTCAAGATTTCACTTGCCCACAAAGAGATTTTGGAAAAAGCCCTAGTGGACACAACAGTGCCAACAAATCTGGAAGTTTGTAAGTTTGAAGCCATGGTGGGACATTTAATCGCGCCACATTGTTTATCCTTTTCAAAAATGATGAAGCATCCATTTCTCATCCACATAATGTTGCTCTTCATATCAAAGTCCTAATCCATAAAAATTGTGTCAAACACGTCCTAATAGATGGAGGAGCTGGCCGAAATATATGTACTTTAAAGCTTGTCTGTGCCTTAGGATTTTCTGAGAATGCAATTGATTCAAAGAAAAAGATTACAATAAAATCATATGATGATGAGGAAAGAGCTTCACAGGGGTTAATCGTCCTACCTATTCAAGTGGGACCAATCCAGAAAGATGTAATCTTCCAAGTCTTAGACAAGGATCTGACCTATAACATACTATTAGGTCAACCATGGATTCATGAAATGCAAGCAGTCCCTTCAACATACCACTAGTGTCTAAAATTTCCTTGTGGTGGCCAGGAAATTACCATTTCGGCTGATTCAAATAGTCCCCAGTATTGCAATACACTGAAATCTGTCCAAGATATCTTTGTGCCTCATAATAGAGAAGCTTCCACTCCCACTACTTCCAATGATCAGAGCCAATCAAATTCCTCATCAAGACCATTGGTCATTTCCACAAATCATGAAAGTCAATCCAGTTCCACATCTAAAAAAATCTAAGAAGAAAGAAGTTGCTCCATCCACCTCCTCAAATCCTGAAGCCCAATTGAATTCCTTGTCAAAACAATTTGATGAAAAAGTCCAAGTCAAAGACAAAGGTGTTGGTGAATACTTCTTTGAACGGTCCCTATGTCTTTCACACTTTTCTTCTACAAATTTTTATGGACAACCCTCCACATCAACACAACAAACCCCACAACCAGTTACCAAATTTGATGGATGGTTTATAAAAGAAAGCACTAGGTTTGATGAAGTAGAAGACAATGATGTTCTAAACTGGCTTTATAAAGATGAGGAAGAATTCCAAGCAACAACTGCAAATGTACAGACAACTCAATATGGAAAAGGTTTCACTAATTTGGAAAAGATGGGATATGAAGGGAAAGGTCCTGCGGGTAAAAGAAAAGAGGGAATTATAGAGCTAATTCAACCCATTTTAATCAATCCAAAAGATAAGACTGGTCTGGGTTATAAAGAGGACACAAAAGAAAAGGTGGTTGAAAGAATCCTACAGTTACAAGCCAACGAAGAGCATGAGACTGATTCCAATGAATATGAGTGGGATTCACTATCAGAAGAGTCCTATCATGACAAGGAAATTGATGTAGTACACAAATATGCACCCCTACTCGAAGAAGGACAAGGGTCAGGTTGTAGACCGTTTGAATTTGGATCACAACACCTCGATGATTCCAATGAAAATGATTCAACTCAAAGTGAAACAGATAATTCATAAGAGAGTTACCTTCTAGACCTCAATTTTTCTATTGGACAAATTGAAGATACCGCTATTAGAACCATTACCATTTCCGATCTTAACCCATCTGGTGACTGCTTACCCTTAGTACATCCTGAGCTCATAGATTGGGACCTAACCGAGCCATTTGACATCCTCTGTGCCAAATGATGACGCCATCGTCAACTTCCTCTGTGCCAATGATCTCGAAACAGATTCCACCAATGAACATCGTAACAAGGCTTCCATACAAGGAAATATCAAATCTTCCAGCTGCAAAATGAATAATACAAGGAATAGATCTGATATTGAAAACCATTCATTGTCAGTGTTAGATCTGGAAAAAGTAAAAACAAAGAGCACATCCAATGGTGAAAACCTCTCTGAGGCGTCAAAGGATGGAAGATTTGATATTCTCCTAGAACATTTTTAGGAAATATCAAAAGTCTTGATTGAACCCACACAGTCTGTCAACATCGACAGTGAAGAGATAGTGAAGACTATCCATCTAACAACATCCTTGATAGACCAGGAAAAGCCAAGCTTTCTCAAAATTTTCACAGAAAAACAAATTAAATTTGCTTGGTCATATGTTGACATGCCGAGAATTGATCCAAAACTCATCATGCATCATCTATCATTACCTCCAGGAGTGAAACCAGTCAAGCAGAAGTTGAGAAAAATGCACCCCCATATCGCCTTATTAGTAAAGGTAGAGTTGAAGAAATTGTTA
The DNA here is from genome assembly GCA_007258455.2 of Sequoia sempervirens. Classification (NCBI taxonomy): domain Eukaryota; kingdom Viridiplantae; phylum Streptophyta; class Pinopsida; order Cupressales; family Cupressaceae; genus Sequoia; species Sequoia sempervirens. The sequence continues at coordinate 261,956,267 of VDFB02353493.1, forward strand.
GATGTAGGATTCATCAGAACCATTGACTATGTAGAGTGGATCTCCAATACAGTACCAGTTTCAAAGCCTGACAATAGCATTTGCATATGCACAAATTTTTGAGATCTTAACAAAGCTTTTCCTAAGGATGATTTTCCTCTACCCAAATAGATATCATAGTAGACTTGACGACATGACATGGCATGCTATCACTGATGGATGGATTTTCTGGGTATAACCAAATCAAAATAGCCCCAGAAGATCAAGATAAAACAACCTTTACCTGTCCATGTGGAACCTTCTGTTAGAATGTTATGCTATTCGGCTTGAAGAATGCAGGAGCTACCTACCAACGTGCCATGATAACAATCTTTCATGATATGATGCATACTTTCATGGAAGACTATGTAGATGATTTATTTTCCAAATCATATACTAGGGAAGGACATTTGGAGATCCTAGATAAAATTTTCACCAAACTGGAGAAATTCAATGTACGGCTAAATCCCAAGAAATGTGTGTTTGGGGTGATGTTAACAAAAATCCTGCGTTAAATAGTATCAGAAAAAGGGATTGAGGTGGACCCAACCAAAGTCAAAGCTATTATGGAAATTCCACCACCAAAGAACATTAGTCAGCTCCATTCTCTACAAGGGAGGTTTCAATCAATCCGCAGATTTATTTCACAACTGGCAGACAAGACCCATCCCTTCACTCATCTGTTGCATAAAAATGTTTCCTTTCGATGGGATGAGCAATGTGAAGGAGCCTTCAACCATTTGAAACAATATTTAATGAATCCACCTGTCCTTGTACCACCAACAGAAGGGAAGCCATTACTTTTATATATCGCTACAACAAAGACATTATTGGGAGCCTTATTAGCACAAGAAGATTCAACAAGAAAAGAATGAGCAATCTATTACATCAGTAGGACGCTAAATGGATATGAGATCAACTATACCTCCATTGAAAAGGCTTGTCTAGAAGTATTCTTCGCTACCCAACAACTATGACACTACATGCTAACTCACACCATCAAGTTGATAGCTAAAATTGATCCTCTCAAATATCTCCTCAGCAAAGCGAACCTAACAGGGAGATTGGCTAAATGGGTCATGATACTCAATGAATTTGATATCCAATATGTAGATAGGAAGGCAATAAAAGGATAAGAAATTGCTGACTAGTTGGTGGAGGCACCATTACCAGATAATCATCCTTTACACATTGAATTTCCAGATGCTGATGTTCTTACCTTGGTTGCAAGACAGTGGACACTGTACTTTGACGGATCACACACCAAATACAGATCAAGAGCCGAAATTCTATTTGTCACTCCACAAGGACATACCATACCAAAATCATACAGACTGATGTTCCCTTGTACCAACAAAATGGCAGAGTATGAAGCATTAATCATTGGCATCAAAACAACTGTAGAGTGGAAAGTCCTAGAATTGCAAGTATATGGGGATTCTCAGTTAGTCATTAACCAAGTCAATGATGATTATCAAACAAGGGATGACAAATTGATTCCTTACAAGAGAATGCTAGATTATTTCAAGAAATATTTCATGGATATCAAATTTGAACAGATTTCAAGAGTGGACAATAAAGTCACTGATTCCATGGCTACTATTGCTTCCTTGTTACAAATTCTAGAGAAAAGAAGCCGTTACAAGTTCTTGGTGGAACAACTGTTTTCCCTTGCCTATGACAATATTGAATCCCATGTTATCTATCACCTATTTGATACCAATACCTCAATCAATGGTGAAATTTATACCTACTTGAAAGATAACACTCTTCCACCTGACTTGTCACGAAACCAAAAGCGCAATTTTATTCACCGAGCCGCCTGACATACACTTATAGCAGATGTACTATACCGGCGAGGTCTTGACGAAACTCTCTTATGATGTCTGGAACATGATGAGTCTGAAATAGCTTTACGAGAAGTCCATGAGGGTGTCTACGGAACACATTCAAGTGGCCTAACCTTAGCCAAGAAACTTCTTTGTTTAGGATATTATTGGCCAACTATGGAAAAGGAGTCTTTCCAGTTTGTGAAGAAATGTCAGAAATGTCAGATTCACAATAATCTCATCCACACACCAGCTCAAGAACTCCAACCTTTTGTATCCACATGGCCATTTTGTCAATGGGGATTAGATCTTGTTGGTAAAATTCATCCATCTTCATCAAATGGACACAAGTTTATCATCATTGCTACAAAATACTTCACAAAATGGATTGAGGCTGTTCCTTTAACCAACATCACAGGAAAGCAAATTTCATCATTCATCCTCAACTACATCATCTGTCGGTACGCCATTCCCCAATCCATAGTCACTAACAATGGAAGACCGTTCAAAAATCAAGACATGCAAGAATTGTGTGAGAAGTTCAATATCCAACATCGCTTTTCTACAACATATTATCCCCAAGGGAATGGTCAAGCAAAGGCTTCCAACAAGACTATTATGAAGATTTTGAAGAAAAATGTCAATGATGTAGGATGTGATTGAAACATCCAATTAAACCCTGCTTTGTGGGTGTACCGTACCAGTATTTGCACACCGACAGGAGCTACACCATATGCTTTGGTATATGGGTCTAAGGCCATTGTACCTATTAAACTTCAAATACCATCGCTTCGGGTTTCCTTGAAAGGTATCATCCCTGATGAAGACTACCGGGTTTCAAGATTGCAAGAATTAGAACTGTTAGATGAGTGGTGCCAACATGCAATGAATCACCTAAAATCCTACCAACAATGGATGTCCAGAAGTTACAACCACAAGGTCAAACCTAAAACATTCCAAGTTGGTGACTTAGTATTGAAGGAAAACCCACAAAATCAACAAGATAGAGAGAAGAAAGGAAAATTTGAACCAAATTGGTTGGGGCATTTTGTCATTGTGTCAGTTTATGGTTCAGTAGCATATCAGTTGTCCACACTAGAAGGGGATTAGTTTGAGGAACCCATGAACAGTCTTCATCTCAAGAAATTCTATGCATAATTTAGCCACTGCATCTGAAAAGGTCCTAAAAAATTCAAAAACATCTGAAAAAGTCTTGAAAAAATCTAGAAACATAAGAAAATGTCCTAAAAAAATGGTCACCTTGGTGGAAACCTGGCAAACAGGAATCTTGGTGACAAAAAAAAACATACAAAAATGAAAAAATACAAAAAAAATCAAAAAATGAAAAAAAAAGATAAAAAAAATCATAAAATCTGAAAAAGTGCAATAAAAGCAAGTGGTGAAAACTAGCAATAGGCGCTATTTGTGACAGGCTGGTTTCTTCCTCTATGCGAACGTGTGTTGATCACTGGTTTGGTACCGTTACCTTCCGCATCCTTCACTCGAGCTACATATGCATACCTTGTTATGCCGGTCATGTCTCATCTTGGTTTCTTGAACATTGTACATATCCATAATAAATTGGTTTGTTTTCATTGGGGGAAAAATCCTGAACTCGTCGGGGGCAACAAATCTTGAGCTTGAATGAATAGACAAACAACAGAAGGACAAACACAATGAAAACAATGATCATAGTGAAATCGAACATGGAACATCAATCACCATTGAAAACACATCAAACATCCTTGTCATGTTAGAAAATCCATAAAAAGGTCAAAAATCCAAAAAAATCCAAAAACAGAGTCACTTTGTTGAATTGCGTTGTCGCAATTCGTTGTAATTAAGTGTCTGTTCATATCTTGGTCCTATAAAGCGGTCAAGTCGGTCGAACTATGTGGTCTCTACGTGTATAACGTAGGCAAGGCTCATCTTTGATCAGCCCCTGAGACCCCTAGGATAGGTCTTTAGGTTAGATTCTTGGTCAAAATCTCAGAAAACACGTAAAAATTAGAAAATTGAAAAATCCCAAAAAACAATAGAAAATCAAGGTTACAAGGATGATGCTATTTTGAATCATGGTTTCACCACTTCCACACGAATGTTCAAATTTTTTACATTATGATTGATGTTATCATTTCTCAGGAGCAATTCAAGGATTCCAAAGAACTAGAAAAGATATGATTGGGAATGATATTTTTCTTCGTCTGCTACTTGTGAGTTAATCATTATTACTATGAGAATCATCGCGGGACATGCTCTACAAAGTATCACTGATGACATTTTGGATTCACATAGGAAAACGATTAACTCTTGTCTGTTTACGCAAGGAATGCTCAGGTCATCTTGGTCCAATTATACCTAGATGCTTGTGTTAACTTGCACTATCAAACGTCATGGAATTAGTACTTAGGTCATCATGGTTCAATTATACCATTGATGTTTGTACTCACTTTCAACATTTTAAAAGCTTAATGATGACAATACACACAATAAATCACTAGGATGTCACTATTGCATTATTAGAATTGCATGTCTAGGTTGCATTCATATTTGGTTGTTGTAATGGAATTTATAGATTTTCCAAGACTGATGTTATTTCTATCATTAACAGATTGGGTACATTTGACATTGCCAAAAACATCATTTAGAGGCATGAGCATTAGGACATCATAGCATTATCATATCATCTAGGCATTCATTTAAGTCATCAATCATATATTTGCATCATGAAAAAACCCAAGAAAAACAAATGCATTGATCATATCATTTTCATCCATATACATTTAGTCATACATACTAGGCATCAACATAGGTAAAATAATCAATCATTCATTTCATACATGCATTAGATCATAATATTTGCATAAAAAAAATACAAAAACATAAGTTACCATGCATATCATACATCCATAGGACCATATAAAGTCATTCATTATTAGAGTCATTCATCTTTGCATTGACATCATCCTACATCCATCACATCATATGTAATTGCATTAGAAAAATAAAAAAATAAAAAAATAGCATGTAGAAATTTTCATAAAACCATAGGATCATAACACATATTGCATCCATGACACATAATATCATCATCATAAAACATCGCACAACATACATGACATAGAAATTAAATGCATCCATCATAAATCAACGCACATAAACACATAGGATCATCATCATCACTGCATATATATCTCAAAATATGTCAAATGTACAAGGATATCTGAATGCTAAGAAATACAACATAAAAATGGTGATATCATCAAGAGTCAGTGTATACATCATGATATAACATAAAATGATTGAAACTATGTGGTACTACCCCTAGACGCTACTGGCCTCATTGAACCTGTACCCCCTGCTGCAACTAAGGGACCAACACCTGGATCCCTCCGATCCCCTGGCAATGGATGTGTCACACCTACACTCACTATCCAAGACTGTGATCTGCTTGTCTGAGATCTACTGAAAGTCTCTCGCTACTCAAGAGGAAGCAACTCATGGTACCGAGTCTTGTAAAACTCCACCTCTTGAATCGTGCGACGAATCTTTCAAAAATAATCAACAAATCCTATAGCCGTAGCAGCCTATTGTAACCTCTCTGTAATGGCCTATGCCTGCTCAACCCATCATCTTAGTGCATCCCTCTTGATGGTCAATACCACAACCTGCCCCTATACCTGTCCCTAGCCCTGAACCCGTGCCAGCTGTTGTTGGGCAACATCCCTCTCAGCTGTCAATGTCTGAATCTGCCCCTGGGCCTGTAGGAGTTGTGCCTATACCTAAGTCAACAATTGTGTTTGCACCTGTAGTTGCCCCTGTAACTGTGTTAGATGCCCCTGAATAGTCTGAACCTATGTGTGCAAAGTAGTGATCTATGACTACTATTGTTGTGAAGGCAAGCGTATTTGTACTCGTTGATGTGCTGCTTCCACCAAGGATCGCCTCCTGCGAAGCACTCTAGTGTCGAAACTGGGATGTGCACCACCTCCTCCATCTCCTCCATCACCATCATCACCCCCATCATCCCCTCCATCATCATCATCACCCTCGTCTCCATCCTCTCCCTCCTCCTCATCTCCACCATCTCTGCCTCGTCTCTGTCTAGATGGTCTATCCTCATCATCCTCAAATTCTAGCATGGGCTCATCAGGACTCGAAAGCCTTAGAAACAAATGCTGACCAAAATATACTATATACTCCTCACTCATGTATCCCTCAATAATCATTAGATGATAATTCTAGATCACTGGCTATAAGTGCAGGTACTCGTCACATGCAACATCATAGGACAATGTCGGTCCCCACTTAGTTGTATCCTACTGTCTGCGGTCATATAGGGCTGATCCCTCGGCATCCCCTAAACTCTTCCATACTGCCTCAACACTCTCAACAATAGGAATCTCTCGATGATATACTGAGTTCATCCAATAAGGTATCTGGAAGTCATAAAGTAAGGAACCTCTAAGTTATCCTCCGCCCACTGCTCACAGTCCAGATACAGCCGCTAGGTAACTGCATCCAAGTCATTGAGCACCCATCTCCAATACTCTAGTTTTCCCAGCTTATACTGGACAACTGCACCTGCATAACCATAGATGTAAGGCCTCCCAAATGGCCAAAATCTATCCGTCTCTGGTCGTGTCACTGCAATATGCTCCCAAGCCCAAACCTAGAGCAATGTAACCCCGACAGACAAGCTGGATCCTCTTAGATATACAACCTAGTGCAAATCATGATATAGGTGTGCAAGAAAACATGACCCCCATGCAAACCGAGTCCCAAACTGGATCATTTTCTCCAAATTACGACCCCAACCGATGGAAAATCCCTTTTCCCTCTTGTCAGGACATAAGAAGCCATCGACAAATCTCGCAAGAAGGGAAGGCAAAGGGGCATAACTAGCAAATAGCTCCAGCCACAATATCTAACATCTGACAATCTGATCATCTTGGAAAATCCGGCGTAACGCATCTGTACCTCCCTATGCGGTAGAATCATAAGTCATGATGTCACCAACTACAAGAATCCACAAAATCCTGTACACATCCTTTGGTGTAATGGTCATCTCTCTAGTGGGAAAATGGAAAGTGTTGTGGTCACTATGCCACCTCTCCGCCAATGCCGTCAACAATCCTCGGTTAATCCTAACTCGGGGCATATCAATCATCGAAGACAAACCACATTTCTCAATAATATCTCTATCAATATGAGATAGGTATGGAATCATCTTCCATGTCAGCGGAAATCGCTCTCAAGATTGAAGATTATCTAAATCTATCTCCTATCATTTTAAACATCACAAATCAGCATATCAATCAAACCAAATAAGCAAATCAATTAATCATCAAAAATCAATCAACCTATCAATCCTAATGAGATTTTTATCAAATCTTGTCAACATTTTGTTTTGATTCTCGCCTATAATGAGGTCAAAACAACATCATTAGTGTATCTTGCCTATCACGAGGTCACTAAATCATCTGGTCTATTATCAATACCTAATCATTGGTTGACGCGATCAAACATCACAAAATTCAAGGAGAAAAATCCTAAAATCTTTAATCTGCCCTAAAAGCGCCAAAACAAACCTTCAAAGTGCCAAAAGGGGCATAAGTGCCATTCTATGACACACAAGCACCATTTCAAGCCAAAGCGCTAAAACATTCGCTCGATGCGTCAGAGAACCAGGCCGAAGCTCCATTTTGTGGAAGCGCTAGAGAATTTCACCGAAGCGCCACAGAATCCAGTAGGAGTGCCATTTCATCCGAAGCGCCGAAGAATCTCTTCTATGTGTTGAAATTATTGGAAAAAGCGCCATTTCCTAAATTTTGACCTATGGACAGCTTGGAGGCTCTATTTCAGACCTCCTAGTCGCCAAAAGGGAATGCGCTAGAACAGACCTTGGAAGCGCCAAAGAATCTCTCTGAGGCGCTAAAACTTTTGGTGAAAGTGCCGAAAAATCTAACAAAAGTGCCGTGAAAAACTTTGGAAGCGCCGAAACATTTTTGACATTTAAAATCCTAATTCAAAAATGTGAAAAATTCATTTCAAAATTCAAATGAAGGTTTTGAAATTCTTATTGAAGGTCTGTATCCTGCTGGCCGATTATGTTGTCGTACCCACTCGAATTGATGTGTTTGTAGAGGGATCACCATCTTTCTCAGAAACTCCAAAATTCTCTCACTTCAAACAATTTTCAAATTACAATTTGCACAAATGAATTCCTTTTCACATTTTACCTCTTAATAAAGGTAATTAAAGGAGTGATTTTGGTGGCATTGTTTTAATTTCTTTTGAGGGGCAATTAATTGGGGCAACTTACAATCTTTCATTTCAGGAGATAAATCATTGAAATATTATCAAATCAGGATTTTATCATCATCATCATCGTAAATCAATTGAAATTTTCAAAAATCATCAAAAATCCTTTATTATTACAAATTTCTCGATTTATCTCCCGAGGGGGCATACAATTGTAATCTCTTGAAAATAACTGTCGGGGGCATCATTAAATTTTTTTAGCAGCACTGGTAAATTTTTCTTTGAAGTAATGCGTAAACACATCACTTCAAAGAGGGGAAAAATGTATACACTCAAAATTGGTCTGGAAAATATTAATTAAATATTGATTATTTAATTAATGAAATCCTTATTCTTCTACTATATAAATAAATTACAAATTTATTTACATAGTTCCTATTCTCTTAATTCCTCTATTCTAATTCACCCTCTTCATGATTTAATTGAAATAAACAAATCTAAATAATTTGTTTTATTTTAATTGATTCCTTTTCATTTAATTCAAATTTTTAAATTTGAATTTCATCACATTTCTACATATTTCTCTAACTACCTTCCACCTCACCCTCCAACTCACCATGTGTCACATGAAAATAATTATCTTTATTTTCTAAAATGGATATTTGTTCTCAACAATTTTAACCACCTTCAAGACACATGGCTTCTTCATTCAAATGATTCTTTCTTACACTTGGCAAGATGGTTTTACTAAAGGGAACAATTGCCTTGTTTTCTCCATCCTTCTTATTCTTCACCGTTGATTTCTCTAGATCAAATCCCAATCGTTCATGGCTGCCAACTCACCCAATGCCTTGGAAAAATCTATAAATTGAGGCCCATTTACAACTTTTGCATAAGGAGCATTTGCATAATATTGCTCTGCAGGAATTCATCCATGTTTTGAGAGCTTAGTTTTGCATTTCCAATTTAACATTTAGAATAGATTATCAATTAGTTTAGAATCATGGCTCCTTTAGATATTTCTTAGCTTGTTTCAATTCAGCATTTAGAATCATTTCCACATCACTTTCATTAGTTTAATTCTGTTTTGCATCATTTACATATCACTTTATATACAACAGTCCATTTCATCATGTCATTTTATCATTTCATCCAATTGAATCATTCAATCATGTAGATGAAGACTTAGATTCTGCATTGTAGACAAATAGGCTACTCGTTTCTTAGATGACATCTCAATGATTTGTGCATAAATAATATCTGAGAGCATAAATTACTAAGACATTTGAGATTAGAGGAAGATGAGAAGTTTTTAAGGAATTTTGTTATCGAATTGTGTTTGATTAAGTTAGATTTCCTTACTGTAATACTTTCCATCTAAGTGTGTTGTTAATTTGATATAATTCACGCATATATTCTTACACACAGTTATAATAGTTTTTCAACAGTAAAGATCGAGGAGCCTACACCTAGAGATGGATGTGAGTCCATCATAGACCTGATGAGAAGGTTGTCTTTATTGAAAGCCTATATTGCTTGGTGTTGTATGCATAGGACAATCTTGTATCCCACTCTTGGTCTACCAGCAGGTAAATGATCTAAGAGGTGTTTCCTGCTTGATTATTAGATGCATTATTTATATGTATCTTGTCTTCTCTTATGCATTAGTCTTGAAAATTGAGTTTTGAGGGATTATTGAGAAGTAGATGCATGATTTTATGTATTTCCATTGTTCTCCTTGCAATCTTGAACTTGAGTTAGTTCTAAGGATTTGGGTAGGAGAGGTACGAGAGAGAGTTAGTGGATTTGGGAATATTCCCTTTTGTTGTGGGAATGTTTGGCTAAGTTTGATCTACTTACTGTGAGAGGTTTACATCTAAGTTTTTCCATGTTTCATTATAAGTTGAATGGTTAGATGTTGATATCCTTTAAGTTTGGGAGTGTTGAAGGAGATCTTACTTTACACAGTTTGGCACATGTTAGTGTGGTATAAGAACATGGTTTGATTTGCAGGTTCTCTCTTTGTGGGAATATTGTATTCTTCTTGAAGGTTCTTGTGTTATGAGAGATGTATTTTGCATATCATTGTATGCTTCTTTGACACTATGATAGAGGAGTTAGCCACATCCTCTATGTGAAGTGCTATAGGAGGACTTGTTAATGTTGTGATATTGTTTTCAAATTTGGAATTACCAGTGCAGGGGGAGTTCCAGAAGGTATATGTGTTATGTATGAGAGGGGAACCTCTCTTGGATTGGTTACGCTTTACTACAGTGAATTACTTCAGAGGTTTTTTATTGCATGTCTATGTGTGTTATTACCTTGAAGTCTTATTTTGCAGGATGGTGGATATACAGGGACTTGTTTGTAGATTTGGGTTGTTATGTTGATAGCATGAAGTTCTACCTATGATAGTTTGGTTATAGAGACTTGGGAAAGGTATTGATTGAGAAAGTTGACACTTTGATCAATGTTGTAGATAAGTTCTCTTGGTGCAGGAAGGCCATTGGCCTTAAGTCATATACTTGATTTATAATAATGATTCCTTGTTTAGAATAATTGCAATGTATAATGTCAAGTGGGAGAATGTTGGGAATAAGATGCCATTTAATTGCAATCCTAAACATATTTCATTTATCTCCTAAGTCCTTGGAAAGTGTTCCCCAACACTAGGATTAGAAAGAGATTAAATTCAAATGAAATGAACATGTAAATTGACATTTGTGATTATTCCTAAATGATAGGAACATGTGGGGACGTCCAAGAAGAGCTCCTACAAAATAGGAGCACATGGGGCACCCACATGGAAGGTGGAACCCACCTTGCTTAAGTTAACTATTTGGAGGATTGATAACACTTTAGTAATGCATGTTTAGATCCTACAAATTAGGGATTGATATTTACATGAGTGGAGTTTCAAGATTTTAGTTTAGTTTAGTTTAGTTTAGTTATGGTTTAGTTATCTTCAATTGCATGTAGTTAGTTTGAGTTGAATGCTAGTTGACTTCAGTTGACTTGAGTTGCATGACTAATGACTTCGGTTGCATGACAGATAACAGGTGGATACATTTAGTTAAGTGGGGATGATCAATCATGCATATGTTTGCATGAATTGGTGGAGAGATATGTTTTAGTTAACTAAGATTGACTTGGACCCGCCTTGGGCTTCCAAGTTGGAGTCTTTGAGTTAACACCTTTTGCATGAGAAGATATTTACAAGGCTCAGTTAAGTGGGCCCATTCTTGGGCGCCAACTTTGAGGTGATGCTTGCAAGATATTTTCTTGACCAACGATCAGTTAAGTGTTCAGTTTGGGGCGCCTAAATTGAGGAGACTTTGGTTTTGACTTCATGTTACAGTGTGGAACTTTGCTTGCACAATCTAGGCATGGTTTTTTGTGAGGAGCTTTATGCTCTTATATTGTACAACTCTTATGAGTTAATATGCACAATGATTGTCTATTAATTGCAACAAGTGCATTAGAGTTGATTGCAGATTAGTAGGTTGAGCTTGTGCATGTGTGATGGTTTGAAGCATGGCATAGGATGTGTGGATTCATGCTTGGTCACATGGAATTCATGGATAACTTGTGCTGCTGAAAGTGTATGCAAGTTTATTGCAGGTTGTGAAGAAGGATTGTTGAAGGCAAGGAAGCATATCAATCAAGGATTGATACAATATTATTGTAATCTTGTTCTAAGGTTAAATAATACAAGCACTATTGATTCTGGTGGAGTTTTTTCCCGAAAGGGTTTCTCCATGTATATGTTGTGTCACTTCTATATTCTTGTCTCATTCTTCTACAATCTTCTGTCTCTTTCTACAATTGGTAAAATTGATCTAATCAGATTAATCATACACAAAGAATTGTGACAAAGAACACTTAATTAAATCTATAGTCACATAGGTTTACAAGTTTTAAGCTACAATTTCACCTTCGTTTTCAACAAGTCTCATGATGAAGTCTATGAAAAAACTCTCACAATCTTTCTTAGGGATAAGTAATGGTTGAAACAAACATGTAAGAAATACAATCCCTCCATTTTGTTTGTAGGGTTTGTACACTATTGTGTTTGAGATCATCCAGTTTAAATCTTTCTTAGGATAATCTCTCCTTTATTTTTGTTAAAATTTTCATAGACAAACTAAGAGTTGAACCTAGGATCTCTCATTTTCTTGGAGTGCTCTGCCATTAAGCTATCAACCTTCTTAGTGACTGGTCCATTTTTTGTTCAAGTGTGGCTTATTTTCCACCCCCCCTTGAGACATACTATTGGTGTTTAGAGATCCTACCTTGGCTTGTCTTTGTTGACTTCGACTTTGATAACATGTTAAAATTTTCATGGACCAGCCAGGAGTCAAACCTAGGATCTCCCATTTGCTACTAGAGTACTCTAGCATTGAGCTACCAACCCTCTTGGTAACCAATCCATCTTTGGTTTGGGTGTGACTCATTTTCCAACAATTTTATTTCAAGTCTTGAAGGATCTAGGTTTCCCTACCATGACTATATCATGCAATACTTTTATAATCTCCTATTTTATCTTAGACTTAGACACTAACAATATTCTATCACTTAGTGAAATGAGACTATTTGTTGTCACATATTGATCATCCTTCACACGTCCATCTAAGATGTTAATATAAAATGTATATTTGGAATATTGTACCATAATAAAAACCTTCTAACCCTACAAATGACAAAAATATAACAAAATATGGACATTCTGGAAAGAACATCAAAAACCACATTATTTTTTCCCTTTATATATCCTATATTAGTAACATAATCTTGGAGTTTCTACACCCATTTTGCATTTGATCATTTAAGTCATGTTCATTGTACAATAAATTTAAGTGATTGTAGTCTATCTTGTCAAGCTTATAAAAGGCCAACAACCTTTTTAGTGGTGAATCTTTGCTAATTGACAAATAGTTCATATCAACCGATTCAATTTTGGAAAATATAATAAACTTTGTCAAGGGCCTAAACCACCTAGATTTTATGATTTGTTAGTTAAATTGATGTTAAATTGGTACTAATTTATTTATGGCATTTCTCCCTTTAAGCTTGGTGTATTGGTTGGTGAAATTGTGAGACTCTTGTTGAATATTTTTCCTTTTCATTGATGGTTCTATGATCTTTGATGACTATAAAATCTCCAGTCCCTTTGTTCTTGTAGATTCTAGTCAAGTCAATGGTGGGGAGGATATATTGGTGGTTGTTGTAGGTGGGATGATCCTTTATCATTCCTATATTGCAATAGTTGGTGTGAGGGCTCTTGGTTGCCTTCTTCAATGTGGGAAAGTTTGTACACTCTCTTGCTCTCACTCCTCCCTCGTTGTGGTATATGGGCAAGAGTTGATTTATAATGAAAAATATTATTCCCATTGAAGTATGATATGAAAATCCAATCATCTTTGGACTTCTCTGGACCAAGCCTATATAAATGGATCTTAGAGTCTTGGGGCCCCAATTGAGTTGCATCCTTGTGCTAGAGGCTTCTTTGTTGCTGGGTTTCATTATATGGAGGATAAAGGTGGTGTTGAATGGTTGGTTGTGGATGTGGAGTGAACATTCCCTCTCTCTTAAGTTGTGGTTTCCCTCTTTCAACCCTATAAAAAATATCTATACATTATGCCAATTTGGTCAAGGTTTCCTAACCTCTCCCTCCAATTATAGGATGAATCTTATTTTGAGGATATCAACAATGCTTTTGGTCATTTTTTTAGGGCGGATTCTACAATGTGTAATAATGACCACTCAAATTTTGCACGTATCTTGGTGGATATTGACATATTTAAGGCTCTTCATGGCGACGTTTTCTTGATGGTTGAGGATATGAAATGGATTCAAGTGATTGATTACAAGGGTCTTCTACTATATTTTAGATGATTCTTCACTACCAATCATTTGAATTTTGAGTTTCCTCGCTCTCAAAAAATGTCTTCGAGATCAACTACTTGGTGGAGGAATGCTATATCCTCAATCATTTGACCATGGATACACGTACTGTCTTTGAATCTTTGAATGATTTGGATCATTGTCTTGCCTCTCCATGTGTGGAGACTGCTCTTGAGGTGGCTACCCCTTCCATGGATTCTCCTTCAAAATTGTCTTAGGCTTCCCCTGCATATGTTCCTATTACTATTGAAGTGGATTGTACAAGGATTGATTATTTTTCCTAGTCTATGGATTAATTGCAACACACAATTTATTCAGTTAGACATTCTTCCATAGGACATGAGAAGACTTTGATTTAGGTGGTTGAGGACTCACTCTTCTCTCCTAAATTGGAGGATGTTGAAAATGGTATGTTTTGGATGGTTATTTAAATATGGAAGAGAGGTATTCCTAAATCTATGTTAGAATTCCATCTTTGGGTTAAGGTTGCACCAAGGAAGGGAAATTACATTGTGTAAGTAAGTTGAATTGTAAAAGGTTCTAGGGCCTTTCAAAAAATGGTCTTGTGGTTTGTTGTTAGTTATCTATTTTTTCTCTATCATTTTGTTGTATCCAGAATTTAGGCACCCATCAAAACTCATTTACACTTAATAATATTTTTTTTCACCATAGTAAGATATGCATACGCAATGGGGAATAATATGGACCACTAGGGATAACTTTAAGAAACCCCCCCTCGGCGAAGGTGTAAAATCTTGGAAAATCTTAGCTAAGTGCTATAATTTTCCTAGTGAATCTATGCACATTATTAAAAAATTTACAAAATCTTGGTGGATCTTAATGAATAATTGGTAAAAATAATAATCATAGTGGCGAATCCTAGTGAATAGTCACTAAAAAGATTAATTACAATGGTGAATCTCTCCTTTAAAAATTTGCATGCAATCAACCACATAATCAAACCACATGCTCTAATGGACTTATAAATTAGGCATTAATGGTGCAGAATGCTTCAAACTCACAACCGAATGTATCCAATGATGGAGCTCCACATCAGTAAGAGTAACTTACAAATGATGCTACTCTGCTTAACTGGCAGGGAGAAGAATTCTATGGAGTTAATGCAAATGATTCTCCAGTTGCAACAAATACAAGAGCAAAGAAAAGAGCTTTAGATCTTGAACAAACAACTGATAAAGGAAAAGAAACAACTGCAAAACCATCTACATCACAAGTGCCTCGCATTTTGTAGAGGAATCAACAAGTTGCTACCAAGGAGCAGCCGCAAGCTGATCATGCTGGTATAAAGAACCATCAAAAGGTAAATCCAGCTGTGCCTTTTAACATCATTGAAAATATGAAAAAGATGAACGTAACAATGTCTATGTGGGACTCATTAGCTATTCCAAGTCAAAAAGACATGTTACAGTCAACTCTGTCAAATTTGAAAGTGTCTGATGAGCCACCAGTAGGTCAAGTTAGAGATGTTTTAACAAATGATCCTCATGATGATAAATATCCTAGCAAAGAAACAGGTAAGGATATCAAACCACCTCCGTTTTATGTATCTGTGATTATTGGTGATAAATTAGTCCATAACTGTATGGTAGATAGTGGAGCTAGTAGCTTTGTAATGCCAAAACAGATTGCTGATACACTAGGACTAAAATATCAGCCTTTAGAGAAGGGAGTTATTCAGTTAGATGGAACCTCAGTTAATACCTTAGGTGTCATCAAAGGCTTGAGTCTTACACTTCACGCCTGTCCAAATTTTTCAGTTCCACAAGATATGTGTCATAGATCTACCATCTTTCTTTGCCTTGTGTCTCTCAAGAGACTTTACAGCCAAGATAGGAGGTTATGTTTCTACTGATTGGTCACCCATGTTGTTTAGAATGAGATATGGAACTAAGGTTACCATCAAATCTAAAAAATTGGCCAAAGATCACATAGAGCCTTATAATCCAAGTGTAATTAATGTTGTTCCAATTGTTGCAAACACAAATTGTGTTGTTTTTACTAACAGTGAGCTTGTTGCTGCTCAAGAGCTGCAAGCTAAAAGTATTCCTAATGTGTTGTTGCATGAATGGGCAGTAGAAAATGTAATGGATGGTCCTGATGACCTCATTCAAGATTCTGGTATGGGTAATTATGTGCTTCATGAACCTGATGTAGAGGTTCCAAACCTTGAAAAGTGTACAAATAAGTTGCTAGAACAACAATATAAACTTTGGGAGATGTATTTTGATGGTTCCAAAAGTAAAAATGGAGCTTGTGGGGGTGCAATGATTGTTTCTCCACAAGGTGATAAGTATTTTTCAGCGTTCCATTTTGCTTTTGCATGCTCCAATAACACTGTTGAGTATGAGGGACTTATTCAAGGTATTGAATGGGCAAGGAAAAGAGGAATAAACTACCTGAAGGTCTATGGAGATAGTGAGCCGATCATTAATCAAGTTAGAAGCTTGAGTGTTGCTAAGAATGATGCATTGAAGTCATACAGAAACAGAGTGTGGGATATAATAAAGGAATTTGATGCCTTCAACTTGATTTCTATCCCAAGAAATCAAAATAAACATGTAGTCAGATTTGCTGCTATTGGTGCACAATTTGATATCCCAAATGATATCAAGAAGGAGAAGGTACAATAGTATGTCAAAGTAGTAATCAGACTTTCTATTCTAGACAACTTTCACTGGCAAGTATTTGACAGTGATGAACATATTTTATCTTTCCTACTTGAAGAGGTTCAGTTTTCAGTACTGAATCAAGAGAAGTTTAAACAACAGTATGATGATCAGGTCATACAGCTAAGGAAAAATAAATTACCCAAAGGTTTAGTTACCTTGGAGTCTATTTTCAACACTGATGATCAACTTAAGAAGAGTAAAGTCAATATTCAAGTCAAAGAAGATCATTATGAAGAAATTGAAATCTTTAAAGGTAAGCTTCTTAAGTTAGGAAAAATTTGTTCAGCTAAAGATAGAAAGGATTTTATTGCTTTATTCCAAGAGTTTCATGATATTTTTGCTTGGAAATATTCTGATTTAAAGGGTTTTGACCCTCATATTGCTCAACATACAATTGAGTTAGAACCTGATGCTAAACCTGTTAGGAAAAAACAGTGACCTTTGAACCCCAAGATTGAGCCTTTAATGATTAAAGAGATGACTAAGTTAGTTGAGGGGGGTATTATATTTCCAATTAAACGCACCTCATGGGCTTCTAACCTTGTTCTGGTTAGAAAGAAGAATGGGGAGATAAGATTATGTGTAGATTTTAGAGATCTTAACAGAGCATCTTTAAAAGATCATTACCCATTACCCTCCATGGAACAAATTCTTCAAGTTGTTGCTGGTTCAGAGATATTTTCTCTTCTAGATGGTTATTTTGGTTATAACCAAATTCTAGTCAAGGAAGAGGATTAGTATAAGACAACGTTTACAAAAAAGTGGGGCACTATGGCCTACAAGAGAATGCCTTTTGGCTTATCTAACGTTGGCACCACATTTCAGAGGGCCATGGATATGGCATTTCAGAGTCTAATTCATAATTTTTTGCTTGTTTATCTAGATGACATAATAGTATATTCTAAAAATGCAGATGAACACTTATCACATCTCAAGCAAGTTTTTGAAAAATGCAGAGAGTATGGTATATCTCTCAATCCAAAAAAGAGTATATTTGTTGTTCATGAAGGTAAACTATTAGGACACATAGTGTCAAAGCAAGGAATTACTATTGACCCTGAGAGAGTCAAAGCCATACTTGAGCTGCCATTACCCAATCATAAGAAAGGACTGCAATTTTTTTTAGGGAGAATCAACTTTTTGAGAAGGTTCATACCTGATGTTGCTAATCTGTTATAGCCTTTGACTGCCATGCTTAAGAAGAATGTAGTTTTTAGTTGGACTAGAGAAGCCAAAAACAACTTTGAAGCAATCAAAGAGGCTTTAGCATCAACCCCAACACTGGTAAATCCAAATTTCTCAAAGGATTTCATTCTATATGCTTTTCGTAGCATTAGTTGAATTTCTGGTATGCTGGTTTATAAAAATAATGATGATTTAGAGCAGCCAATATCCTTTTTCAGTCAAGGTCTAGCTAATTATGAGCAAAAATATACATTTGTTGAGAAACATGTTCTTGCCATGATTAGGAGTCTAAAGAAATTTAAGTCTCTAATTTCTAACAATAAGATACATGTTATGGTTGCACACCCTAGTGTGAAAGAATTTCTGCTAAATAAAGACCCGTGTGAGAAAAGAGTAGGGTGGATCACAAGAGTTATGGAGTTTGATGTTGACATCAAAATCACAAAACTTGTCAGAGGTAGAGGACTTTGTGAACAGTTATCCTCAACTTTTGAAGAGGAACAAAAATCAAAATTAGAGACCGTTTTATTCAATAATAATGAGCCTCAGAATGTTGTACCTGTGTTAAATGCAAGCTGGGTTCAAGATATGACCCATTTCTACAGATTGGTGAATGTCCACCAGGATTGGATAGAGCTAAAAGAAGATATTTTAGGTTGCAGTCCATTCCATATGTGCTCATTGATAACATTCTTTTCAGGAAAGATTTGAATGGTGTTTTATTAAGGTGTATTGACACTGATCAAATAGAAAAAGTGTTTCATGAGTTCACTAGTAGAATTTGGAAAATAAATGACTACGTATGTGACTAAAATTTTTAGTCACATGACTAAAACTTCTAGTCACGTGACTAACACTAGTAGTATTTGGAAAATAAATGACTAATTTGGTCAATTATAAGTGACTAATTTGGTCATCGGGTAAAATCACAACTAAATGACTAAATAAATAACTAAATAAATGTGCTCATTATTAAAATCTTGGCCATAATTTTCATTTTAATAAACATACTCTAAAACCTTCGTCAAGACCTTATTTTCAATCGTAGCCCGCCATAATTAATAATAAAATATTACAAATAAAATTACTAATAAATATTTTTTGTGGAATAAATATTTGTTTTGTGATGTCATCATATGAACACCAAAGTTTCTTCTAAATTGACGAAAAACCACCAAATCATAAAAATTAACGAAAACCATAAGAGAACCTAAAAAACTAAAACCCAAAAAGCTTGAAAAATTAAAAAAATAAGCAAAAGGAAGAGAAAAACCAAAAAATAAGAATAAACAACCAAATAATCTAAGAGGAAAAAGGACCAATTTTTTTTTTATAAGCATAATTTTCATTTTAATAAAAATACTCTAAAACCTCCATGAAGACCTTATTTTCAATGTAGCTTGCCAAAATGGAGCAGTGAGTCAAAACCTATATCTCGCCAAAATGGAGCAGTGAGTCGAAACCTTATTTTCAAGGTAGCCCGCCAAAATGGAGAAGTAAAGCACACCTGATTTTGGATTGCAACCTCTGCCCATTTTTCCACATCAAACACGATTTGTGCAAAATCTTGTGGGGCGGGTGCATGAAGTTGGGTTACACTTTTGTGGCCAACTTATTTCATTTTAAAAGCAAAAAGAAAATGAAAGTTATTCACTTTCTCTTTTCTGTTTTTCTACTCTGCCCGCGGCCAAAAACCCTCATTTTTGCGCTCGCTTTCTAGGAGGAGGCATTCTTCAAAATTCATCAACAATAGTTTCTTTTTCATTCGCAAAGATGGCACCACGACGACAAAGAGGTGCAGGAGGTAAGTATTGTTTGCTATTTGTTTTGAATTTCTTAGTTTCAAGTTGATTTTGTTTGTTTTAGGTTAGATTTGATTGTTTTTTTTTTAATTTGTAGGAGATGCAAATAATCCTGAAAATCCTCAACAAGAAGAATAGGAAAATCCTCCTCAACAAAATCAACCTCCCCCACCAATCACTCAACACCCTCCCGGCACTCAACAAAATTTGAGGAGTGAAATTGAAAACAACAAAAAACTAATTGAGGATCTTATCAGTAGGTTGAGTGATCCAAATGCTTCAACTACAGATAGAATGACACTAGAAAATTCAATGAAAGAGATGTTAAAAAATGTAGATTCAATAACCCAACAAATAACGGGATGGCAAGATAGGAGGCAGGTAGCTAAGGCATATTATGCAGATAAACTATCATATAAACAAGTAAAAGATTTAAAAATTACTAAAGGTGATTTGTGCTCTCTATTCTTTGACCCTAGAACAAATCAAAATCTTAGTCTCAATGCAAAGAGGTTTCCTATTCATTGGTGCCACCACCAAGAGATTAGGAACCATTTTTATGATAGGTGGTACTTGGTCTTTGATTACCCACTGTGCAATAATTATGAATTCCCCCAATATTTTCTTAGGAAACTATACAGTGAGTTTGTATTGAACCAAATCCCAAATTATTTTGATATGAGGGAGTTCCAGGGGAGAGGTGGGGGGTCAACTCAGGATAGGCTCGGTGCACAGCCGAATCCTGTGTGGCAAGGGAGATGACCTCTCGCTAGGCCGCCTCGTGAGCACATTGTTATGCCTGTCATTGCGAAGCAGAGTGTTGACGTAGAGACATTGCAGGCGATCAACACTTTGACCTAGAGTGTCATCCATCATACTAGACCTATTATACAACGCCATCCAGGGGAGTCTTCGGGTGGTGGCCTTCAAATCCATGTGTGCCAATATTGCGGGGCGACTTGTTCATATGACCCCATCGACACTCAGGAGGCTGCTACCTAGGATCCATATGCTGCTACGCAGGATCCGTATACTGCTACACAGGATCCGTATACTGCTATGCAGGATCTGTATGTTGCTATGCAGGATCCGTATGTTGCTACACATGATCCGTATGCTGCTATGGGGATGGAGAGGACGGCTGACATTTTGCATCATGCATATGGCAATGATAGTCAGGTAAAAGTCAGCATGTTCATTGAATTTAATTTATTAAATTTTGATTCTGAAATGCATGATTAACTAATTTAGTTTTATTATTTTAATAAAATTGCAGGGTCACAGTGTTGAGATTGGATACACCGGTCGTCCACCTACTTATTTCTGCAGTACACCTATTAGTGGGGTATGTAACTAGTAAAAATTATAAATTTATTACATGTTAATAGCATTGTTTTACGAATGGTATTTTAATACATGTGATTTTGGATGTTGAACAGGCTAATATTGGTGGTTTCAAGCAAACACCTCCTAGTGCCAGTGGATTCACTCAAACGTACAGAAGGTAATAGAATAAAGAGAACTTAACTAATGAATTCTACTTAATATATTTGTGTAGTTTATATTCATATTGTTGGTTACATTGCATTACACATCATTCAAACTCAAAGCATTACTTCAAATTCCATAACTAATAACTAGATGTTGATAGATGACAAAATTTCAACTATACAATATAGTTGTTTAGAAAGTCAACATAAGCAACACGATGCAATTACTTCACATGGAGGAATGTGCTTGCAAAGGTGCACCACCACGCCAAACTATGGATGCTTGGAAATTTTTTATGAAACCATAATAGTAAGCAATAGCATAGAGAAGGCAGTTAGTGATGCAGAGCATCATATCAAAACACTCAATCATCAAGGTACATCTGATCCAGAGCATCTGACAAACACCATCAACATCATTTCTTCAAGGGATTTCAATCCCAAATAGAATTAGGAGAAGATCAAATGTAATTTCATTAGAAATCTACTTTTCATTCAACCAAAATCCACTCAAATTCTCTTAGCCATTCCATAGGCCATCATTCATCATTCCACTAATCAGTATTCCAATTGATTCATTCAAAGAAAAAACCATATTGAAGAAAACTTTGACTTAATCAATTAGATTCACATCATTCTCAACCACCATAAAAACAACATAAACCTGATTATTGACACTTGAACAATTCATCCTTTCATTTATTCACCAAGGCAAAAAATCAATTAAACCATACCTCATTGTTATTAGTCCATTATCAAGCACTGTACTCACCATATTTTGACTGCAACAATCTATTTACAGGTTACAAACTCCTGCTACAACAGAATCTTGATTATCATCTTGTGGTTAATCACCAATTTTCTCAAAAGGATTCATAATAGTCACCCATCCAACCATCAAAGTCACGAAACCTGTCTTATACACCTTAACCAAATTTAGTAACATCAATCATATCATTAGTTTGATAGTAATCAAGCACTCAATCATATCACAAAATCTTTGAAAGGATACAAGTCAGAAATGTTGAAGATAGGAGAGATTGCCACCCCAGGAGGTAGCTCTATTTCATAAGCATTTTGGCCAAACTTGTAGACCACCTTGCAAGGTCCTATCTTCTTCATCATGATTTTGGTATACTTTCCTTTTGGAAGTCTCTCCTTCTTCAAGTGTGTCATCACCATGTCTCCAACCTTGAATTGGACATTCCTCTTCTTTAAATCTTCCTTTTCCTTATACTTCTCAACATTCTTTTGAAGGGTTTCCTTCACTTGTTGATGAATATCCTTGATTGTAACAAAAAATTCCTCACCTTGAGTACTTCTAGCAAATCCTTGTAGATCTCTTAGTTCATTGACCCCTCTAGGGTGCATGCCATAGACTACCTCAAAAGGGCTTCTACCAATGCTCCTATTCATGGAGTCATTATATGAAAATTCAGCCTGAGGTAAAATCAGATCCCAAGCTTGCCATGCTCCTTGGTAAGGTATCTTAAGAGGTTTCCCAATTATCTATTCACCACTTCAGTTTTTCCATCCGTTTGTGGATGGTATGCTGAACTAAAGGACAAATCTTTTCCTTGAGTTTCTTCCACAAGGTCCTCCAAAAGTGACCAATGAATTTAGAATCCCTGTCAGAAACAATGCTTAAAGGCAGTCCATGTATCCTAACAACCTCCTTAAAGAAGAGACCTGCTATATGAGATTCATCATTGGTGCATTTGCAAGGAAGAAAATGTGCCATCTTACTAAATCTATCAACTACCACAAAGATACTATCAAAACCTTTTTGGGTTCTAGGAAACCCCAAGACAAAGTCAATACTTACACACTCCCAAGGCCTATTGGGAATGGGCAGTGGTTGATAGAGTCCTGCATTTGATGAAGTTCCCTTTTCCCTTTGACATATTGTGCAGCCTTCCACATAGCTTCTCACATCCACTTGCAACTTTGGCCAATAGTAAAATCTCCTAACTTGTTCTAAGGTCTTGTCAAGGCCAAAGTGACCCCCAAGACTCCCATTGTGTTTCTCCTTTATGATATTCTCCCTCATTGAGCATTTACACACACACAATTGGATTCCTTTGAAGAGAAAACCATTATGCAATAAAAATTTATAGAATTCACCATGAAAAGAATTCAAATGGTGCTCACAAACATTGTATACCTCCTTGAAATTTGAATCTTCACGATACATATCCTTCAATGCTTCAACCCCCATGCTTTGGAGTTGGATCTCTTGTACTACAAGTGACCTTCTACTGAGAGCATCTGCCACCTTATTTTCTTGGCCCTTCTTATGCTTTATTGTGAAAGTATAGGCTTGGAAAGACTCTACCCACTTCATGTGCCTATGACTGAGTTTGTCCTGTGCATTCAAAAAAGTCAAGGCATGATTATCAGTATAAACAACAAATTATTTAGGTAACAAGTAGTGCCTCCACTTTTTGATGGCTTGGACCATAACATACAATTCCAAATCATAGGAAGAATACTTCCTCTTTGCTTCATTCAACCTCTCATTGTAAAATGCAACCGGTATGCCTTCTTGGCTCAAAATAGCCCCTATTGCTTGATTGCTAGCATCACACTCAATGGTATAAAATTTATCAAAATCAGGGAGCACAATTATAGGCTGCTGTGCTACTCTCATTTTCAGATATTCAAACCCTTTATCAGCCTCATTGGTCCAAGAAAACTTACCTTTGTTACCTCCTTTGATGGTTTCCAAGATTGGTGCACAAATTTGGCTAAAGTTCTTGATGAACTTTCTATAAAAGCTTGCAAGTCCATGGAAGCTTCTCACATCTCCCATGGATTTTGGTGTTGGCCTTGAGTAAGAATAGCATACACCTTTGAAGGATCCATCTTCAAACTTCCCTTGGAGATGACAAAACCAAGGAAGACTAGTTCTTCCTTCATGAATTCACACTTTTCCATGTTGATCAACAACTTCTCTTGCAACCTCCTTAGTACCATGTCAAGGTGCTTCAAATTTTCTTCTTTAGACCTACTAAACACAAGGATGCCATCTAAATAAACTACAAAAAAATTTCCAATGAAAGGTATCAATACCTCATTCATAAGGCGCATAAATGGACTAGGGGAATTTGATAACCCAAAGGGCATCACCAACCAATCATAGAGCCCTTCATTAGTCTTAAAAGTTGTCTTCCATTCATCCCCCTCTTTGATCCTTATTTGATGGTACCCGCTCTTTAGATCAATCTTGGAAAAGTAAGATGCTCCTGATAGACAATCCATGAGGTCCTCCATTCTTGGCATCGGGAACCTATATTTGATTGCACAATCCTATTAATGGCTCTTGAATCAGTGCAAAGCATCCAATTCCCATCCTTCCTTGGTGCTAGGATGTTAGGAACAACACATGGGCTCAAACTCTTCCTCACTAGCCCTTTATCCATCAACTCTTGCACTTGTCTTGTAATCTCCTCATTTTGAGCAGGTGTCATCTTGTATGCAGCCTTATTGGGCAATGTAGCCCCTGGAATCAGATCAATATGGTGGCTTATATCCCTAATGGGACGTAGGGAACTAGGTAATTCATTCATCGTTATGTCTTTGTACCTTTCCAACAACTCTTGGACTTCTTTTGGTGCATCTTCCTTCTTCTTTGTGGGCAGATCTGCTTCACTTTTTGGCTTCATAATTAGGAAGAATCCTCTTCCTCCTCCTTCATTCAAGGTCTTCATGAACTCCTTCTCACCCACCATCAAAACACTAGGCCCTTCATGCTTTGCCTTGTCTTCTTCTAGGAGAGGTGAAAGGTTGTAAGTCTTCCCATCCTTCACAATGGAGTATGTGTTCTTCTCCCCATAATGCTTGGTCTTCCTATCAAACTGCCAAGGCCTACCAGAAATATATAGCTTAATACTTGTACTCAAAATTTTGTTCATTAGATCTCATACATTATAAGTCATGACGTGGATCTCGCTATTGTAACTTTTTTGTGATTGAATAATTTGTTGTTTTATTTTCAAATGTTGGTTGTGGGAACACCTCCAAATGTTACAATGGCAATGGATATCGGTGTTTCATCCTCTATACAACCATCCATGGCTCTAATAGAGGAGGTATGAGGCAAATTACTAAATTTCAATTTGCATTTGTTGTTATAGATGTTAGTTCTAGTGAAAAATCAAACCATTATTGATTCACAGTTTAATTCCTATTTGGATGGTTTATACAGGGCTTGAGCACGCCTGAGCATCGACATGCAAATATTTCCATCGTGGAGAGTGATAATGAGATGTAAGTAAGTGATTATTTTGTTAAATATATCATTTCTTATAATGTAATTTCTATATATTAATGTCTTTACTTCTTATTGTAACAGTGAAGACTTCACCAGGAGCTAAACTGTAGGAGGAGCAGCAGGAGCACTCTCCGAGCACAACAGAAATGAGTGATGGACTTATCGCCATCAAATCACCAAACAAAGGGAAATAATTTATTTCTAGAGCATGGAGAGAAATGTATATTTATCCAGAGCCCTTTGTTGTATGCCTAGACATGGCAATTTTGTACATATCTTGTATTGGATATATTTGACATTGTATGCCTATATGGCATTCGAGCGTAAGCCTATATGGCTATTTGTTAACTATATTTTATATTTATATTGACATATATTGATGTATGTGTACATGGATATTTGGTTAATACAAATCTTTTTTATCGATGGTGTCCATATTTGCTCCTTTTGACAATGTCAAAAGCATGGTTGCATACAAATTAGGAAAAAGAATTTTCCTTTTAGATTAGCAATGCATGGAAGTTTCAAAAATTATCCTTGATATTACAAAAAGATATGTGTTTATACCATAGTAGAAAAAATATTTTGGGGAAAAAATCGGCAAACCAAAAGTATAAGATTTTTTGAAAAAATCGGGAAAAAGTCTAGAAAAAATCAGAAAAAATGAGATTTAAAAAAAAGGTAAAAAAAGTAGAACAAGAGATAAAAACTTTTTAATTTTTTTTTAAAGGCATTTCCATAGCATAGAGATATAGAGAGAAAATAAAATAAAGAGTTTAACTAATAAATTGTAAAAAATAGATTTTTGTAGTTTATATTCATATCGTTGATTACATTGCATTGAACATATTTCAAACTCAAAGCATTGGTTCACATTGCATAATTAATAACTAGATGTTGATAGATGACAAAATTTCAATTACAATATAGTTTTTACAAAGTCAACCTAAGCAGTTATGCAATTACTTCACATTGCATAACTAATAACTAGGAGCAGCTCCCAATTGCATTTGCTTGTCATGGCATTCTATGAGACCACATTTCTTTGAGGCATTTTTTCAAACAATTAATTGCCTTGTCTATACTACTACCACATTTTTTGATACATGTCTACCAAATCATTTTTTCAAATAGTTC
>VDFB02353493.1:261982958-262022521 GCA_007258455.2 Sequoia sempervirens
AATTAGTTTCCAAAATTTGTAGGGGTAGCACAGCCAAAATTATGTTTTTCATGAAGTGTCCACTTTGAAAATTAGTAAAAAATCATATATTCATTAAAAAATTATTAGAAAAATCATGCATAAACTACATATTATTAGCTAATTTCTTACTAAAGTGATATTTTAAAAATACTAAAAAAAAGTTCACCATGCTAAGTACCCACAAAAGTTGCTATGTTATGTTTTTTTTACAAAAACAACACCAATTTTTGTGGTCCCCTCTTTTGAACCCCTTAATCTCAACCATTTTCAAAATAAATTAGTAATTTAGAAAGTAGACTCGGAGCACTACGATCCTTGTTTTTGTTGTATCTCAAAATTTTGGTGTAACTATATCAATTTCACATCCAAGGTCAATGTATTTCAAAAGAAAAAAGTGGCCACTTAAGCCCTTTTGGACCCCTACATCTTTTGCTTGCCCATATATATATATGATAAATATATATTTTTGTAATATATATTAAATTACTTTGTAATTGCTTAGCGCATTATTCTAGCGCTACCTTGCATGAAGTAAAAGCTAAAGATTGATGTTGCATGCATAGCTTGAATAAGAATAGGTTAAGTGATTAAGTGAATGTACTATAAATGCATATACAAAATATCAATGCAACTCTTATAATATGTGAGAAGAATAAAGAGATTATCATTACAGCATAAGCATTGTTGAAGGGGGGCACACAATCAATGATATAATCAATTTTCCATCAAGAAAGGTAGGTGTCTGAAACAGCTACGTCATAGTAATATATTTGAAAGGAATTTAGTGAATGTTTGCAACAAATAAAATTACATGAGTTAAACGTATAATGCCTCTCGTGTTATTGAACTCCCATGATACCTTTATGTGCATGTGGTTGTTGCTATTCGAATATTGCTTATGTTTGATGTATACTCATGATTACGTTGGTGATTGTTTCATCTATTTGACTTATATGTTTTGCTTGGATGCAAATGATACTATTTTATGATGTTAATGATATAATGATTCATGGTGTTTGTCTTTAACTGATTATGCTATACTGTGTGGTTATGCAAATTGTTTAATACTCGCTTCATGATGTTTATGATGATGTTCTATTGTTTGAGATTTGGGTGAGGGGGACGGTGTTGCATCGCTCATCTGTGAGCGCCCTGCCACACTGCAATTCTCTCTCACGGTGTGTAGTACATTGAATATATATATGTTGTTTCGACACTTGGTTTTATGCAGGTTTGCAGGTACTAGGCACCGACTCCACCCGCACTGTCGGGTCAGAGCGTGCCCAACATACCCAATGGATATGATGTGGTTTAAGGATTTGGCAAGAAAGTATCCCCGTCCATGTCCGTTGTCCCATCGTTGTTTGATGATGTCATCCGTCAGTTCCCACTCTGTTTGGTATCATCTTGTTTTACGTCGTTTCTTTTTGGGTGGAAATTTTAATGTGTTAATTGTTTGATTTAGATGGTATCGTTACTGTTAATTAGTTAAATTAATACAATTATGGTTAGTATTATGATTGAAATTAAACATTAAATGTAATTATTAATGTGTGTTGTGAAGATTTAATTAAATGCTAAATTAGTTTGAAAATTTAAAATTATGTTTTTTTAAAATTAAAAGAATAATATCTTAATTGGAGCTTTATGAATTTTCAATTGGCAATTAAATAATAATGTTTATTTAATTAAATAATAATGTTTATTTAATTAAATAATAATGTTTAGTTAGTTAAATAATATTGTTTATTTAATTAAATAATATTGTTTATTTAATTAAATAATATTGTTTATTTAATTAAATAATATTGTCCATTTAATTAAATAATACTATTTATTTATTTGTTATTACTTGGATTTATTCAAAAATAAATAATTTTGTTAATAATTGTATTTTGTAAATTTTTATACTAAAAGAGTTCTCCGTTAAATTTATAATGGGATAATATGTTTACCGCGTAAAATATTAAATGGTGGAAGGGTTGTGCTTAATATAATATAATATAATATAATATAATATAATGGTATCCAAATAATGGTTTTCCTCCTCGTGCCTTGTAAACCCTTTTCACTTTTGCATGATTCTTTCAACGTGGAAGGAGTGAGTTTTCACTTTCTGCATGATTCTTTCAACGTGGGAGGAGCGAGAGTAGCTTGGAAATTTTCTTTACACCTGTCATTTACATGTTTTTGGAGGGGTACATTTGTTTGAAGAGGGTAAAAGCCCGGGGATTTTTCTTTCTACGGTGGACATTTTTTGGAGGAGGGGAAAGAACTCAGGAAAAAAGGCACAAAAATCACTATGAGAAGGGGGAAGCGGGGGTTTTTTGAGAAAGGAGGAATTACGAAGGAGCTGGAGAAAACACGGGAAGGGTGAAGGTAAGTCCATTTATTTTTATGTTTCGTATGCTATTTTCTGAGAGTTATGGGTAAAGAACCAACATTAAAAGATTAAATACATATTTACTATTTGTTTTAATAATAATAATAATAACACATAGCAATAGGCATCGCAAGTTAAATCCCATGCATAGCTGATGCATAGAGGTATAAATACAGTAATTTCTTTTGGAAGACTGTAACGCTGTATCACATGTATATAGAGATTTTTGGAAAAATATAAATATTTTGAAGTATTGAATTTGTAAATATAGTTAGTGTATGATGTTTTTTCTTCCTCAATCATGGTATTCTTAGCACCCAATTTGATTAGTTAATTTAATGAA
The DNA here is from genome assembly GCA_007258455.2 of Sequoia sempervirens. Classification (NCBI taxonomy): domain Eukaryota; kingdom Viridiplantae; phylum Streptophyta; class Pinopsida; order Cupressales; family Cupressaceae; genus Sequoia; species Sequoia sempervirens. The sequence goes on from VDFB02353493.1 coordinate 261,985,706, forward strand.
GTAAAATTGCTTGCCCTACCTTTCTGTAGCACTTATTATTTGGTGCATGAACTGAATCCCACCCAGTCAGCCATTGCTACTTCTGTTTAGCACCCTCAAAATAAAAATAAAACTTATGCACAACTTCTCGTTTGAAATCAGTTACAGCTTCTTTCTACTTTCAGCATTCATTATCTGTCACCAAATTTGTATTTTATGCAATTGTTACTCTTGTTTTCAGTCAACCCTAAATAGGTTTTTAGCATAAAGATTTTTGCATAAGAATCGTTAGATGATATTTACCCTCCACTTCTTTTACCTCTCCTTAAAATTACGCATGATTGGTATGGCATACTTAGTTCATGCCTACATTCCATTTAGATACGTGAGAAATGAAGCTTTAAGTTAAAATAGTACATGTTAATTCTAATAAAGAAAATGAGGTTAGATGCTACTATACCTTTAAGATTGATTTTCTCTTTTTAAAATACTCCTTTTAATTGAATAGTTGTAGGTTTAAATATTTTTGTGAAGATAGCTCTTTTATTTATAATATTTAGAACCTATGTGAGTATTTAAATAAATAAACATATTTTTTTAAAATTAGATTTATTTAAAAACTTGTTTTTATTAGATATGGGTAATTTCTTTACCCTGTAAGTTATGGAATGGTAATTCATCTTTGTAGTATATTTAAAATTTGATTTATTTAAAATTAGATTTATTTAAAAACTTGTTTTTATTAGATATGGGTAATTTCTTTACCCTGTAAGTTACTGGAATGGTAATTTATCGTTGTAGTATATTTAAAATTTGATTTATTTAAAATTAGATTTATTTAAAAATTGTTTTTTATTAGATATGGGTAATTTCATTACCCTGTAAGTTACTGTAATGGTAATTTATCTTTGTAGTATATTTAAAATTTGATTTATTTAAAATTAGATTTATTTAAAACTTGTTTTTATTAGATATGGGTAATTTCATTACCCTTGAGTTACTTACTGTAATGGTAATTTATCTTTGTAGTATATTTAAAATTTGATCTATTTAAAATTAGATTTATTTAAAACTTATTTTATTAGATATGGGTAATTTCATTACCCTTGTAAGTCACTGTAATGGTAATTTATCTTTGTATTATATTTAAAATTTGATTTATTTAAAATTAGATTTATTTAAAACTTGTTTTAATCATATATGGGTAATTTCATTACCCTTAAGTTACTTACTGTAATGGTAATTTATCTTTACATAGTATATTTAAAATTTGATTTATTTAAGACTTGATTTATTAGATATGGGTAATTTCATTACCCTGTAAGTTACTGGAATGGTAATTCATCTTTGTAGTATATTTAAAACTCGACTCGTTTCAAGTGCATTTAAAATTAGATTTAATTACAAGCTTATTTAAAATTAAATTGATTTTCAAACATCTTTACTTTTAGATTTGTGACTCTGCATGTATATGGTAGATTTTAAATTAAAATTTATTTATTTTGAAGTCAACAAAGGTAAATGTCATACTTTTAATTAAATTTAATTTGCAGTAAAAATCAGGTTACATTTGAATTAAATTTATTAGTTTAAAATAACAGATATATAGGTTAAGTTTTAATCAATATGAAGTAAACAAAAGTACAGGCTATGAATTTTAAATCAAAAGAAAACTGATGTTTTGAATACTATAGGTTTTTCCCAAGTGCTTGTCTATTTAAAATATATTATAAAGGAAATTCTTTTAATCATAGTGGATTATTTAATTATTTATTACATTATCTTTAATAAGTTTGGATTATGTTCACGTTCAAATGAATGGGTATGTATAGTCCTATTGAACATGTTTGAATATTTATTTTGGTTATACTTTAAGTGCTCGTTGGAATTGATTTCTTATGCATACTAGTGGTTCCATGTTGATCATACTTTCCTCTTGCTTTATTTCGCTTTTGAGGTAATCTTTATGTATAGACATGTTTTGGATAAGTTGGGAACTCGTAAATGCTTAAGCCACTCCCCTTTGATAAGATATGGGTGGTAGATTGTTAGGCGTCCAAAGGCGATGGGAAACCTATTTTGTGTGGAATCTTCCCATGATTAGACCTTTGTGTTCCATTGATCGTATTTCTATTTTGAGTTCGTGGGTGTACCATGTTCCATGATTTTCCTTGCCTTTGGTTATGATTATGAGTGAGATGGTTCATGCCTCACACGTGTATTTGTTTGGTGGATTTTATGCATTGGTACACCCTTGTTGTTGTGAGTCTTGTTTCAAAACTGTTCGAAAGAGTCTCCTAATCAAGCAATGTTGTACTCATTGCATGTTGTTTTATGTCAGTGTTATAGTGTTATGTGTATGAAGAAAGTCGAGTCGTTCATTGGAAACTAATGGTTATATCCCATGTGGGTGAGTTGGAGCAACTCAAGTTGTCGAACTACGGTGCCTCTGCGAATTATATACGTAGGCAAGGCCATCAAGTGATGAGCCCCCGAGGCATTAGGTCGGGGCCCTAGGACTGTTCTTCTGAGTCTTGTTTGAGACTTGTCGTTTATTCTCGATAACGTAAAAACTACCATTGATTTATATAGCTTGTCTTAGTAATCATGTGCTAACTATCATTGATCTTATGTGTGTGCCAAGTCATGTAGACCTTGTAGGTATAGGCATTGGGAGCAAGGACTTGTTGATAAAATAGAATGTAAGAGGTATGTTAAGCTGACCTAAGTAAGTAGACTCTATTGCCAAAGTTAGTAAATCACTTCTATCTTTCTTGTAACTTGTGTGATCATTGAATATAGCTAAGTAGTGAATTGTGTTGTTGTTGTCTTATAAGTAAACACAAAAATTAAAATAAAATAAAATAAAATAAAAATTATTGCAAAATTAGCAAAGATGCTACAGTCTTGCCTGGTTGTTTAGTGTGTAAAATGTGGGCATGAGATTGGTCACTTTGTACCTTATTTTTCATTAATTTCTCATTCTTGTACTCAATGTACTTCTCCCATTGATATTAGGAAAATAAAAAATAAAAAAAAATTAGGTGATGAACTAATGTATTTTTGATATGTTGTATCTGTGGAAATATGCTCTATAGTTGTATTATGGAACTGTGAATTGAATTACAATGAAATGATGTATCGTTTTCCACACTTGTGATCATTAATCGTAGTGTGTCATCACTATGTGTTCTTGGTTGTTTAGTCTCTTCCTTTTGATAAAAGTTTATGATTTGTAATGACCGTTTCGTGTACCCCAGAGGACGTGAATGATTTAGTAAATGCATAATTGATTTTCGTGTAATGTGAGCACACATTCATTATATGCAATGTTTCGCAATGTTTCACTTTCAAAAAAAAAAAAATTATGCAGTTGTTTGTTGTCTTTGGGGGTTCACCACGGTGAGCATTAAACGCGGGTCGTCTTGAGAGTGGAAATGGTGCATTGAATATTATGTATTGAATCACTAGTAAGAGGATGAAATAGAGTCACATCTCAAACATGGTCAATTAAGCATGGTGAATGATAGGTAATAAATAAAAGTTGCAGAGATAGAATCAAATTAGAAGACAATACATTGAGGACAATGCAAAAAGTGTAAGGATGAACCACGTGCTGACTTAGTCTTAACCTGTACAACCTGCAACCTTTAGAATAGGAACCATATGATGCATGTGTCACCTCATCAGAGATTTTCTCAAGGAGCTATATTCATGAGCTTGAGAGTTTTCACCTGTTCGACACGCCATCTCTTTGCTATGGACAGTTTGTGCTTCTTATGAAGCAATGTCTTTTGGGAGTTTGTCGGAGCTTGTTGGCCCTTTTCTTTTCTTGGTTTTTGGAATGGAAGCTTTGAGTCGGCGCCATTGGATGATGTGACTCATCAAATGGACCTTTTGCTAGGCTATTTTCTAGGATTTGATCATGTTTCCAAACAACTATCTTTGCTAAATATCTAAAGAGCATTAATGTGGTAGTTGAGAAATAACATTTGAGTAAAGATTGTTGTGACCTAACTAAAGATCTACGATCAGATCATGTGCTATCAAATGCCAAAATTTGGAAGTAATTACTTTTGTGTTGTGGCGGTGGTTTCTTCTTTTTACAGCTATAAATGAGAGGTGGCGACACAATGAAGGGTTGGATTCCAAGTTTCAGTTTCCTTTGCTGAGGAAAAGTTTCTTTAGTTTTCTTAGATTATAGGACTATTTTCATATGTAAAATTTGTAGAACTGCTTTTCTCTTGCATGTTATATCTTTTAAAGCTCAAGCTATTGTCAGATTGGCATCCTACCTCTATTTTAAAGTTCATTTGATATTTAAAGTATGAATTATTGAGAAGAAATCTTTGAGACTGTGCATGTATGGCCTTTATCAAGCTTTCTTCCTTTATGCTTTCTTTCTAAATGAAAAATTGTGTCAAGCTAAATTTGAATAGTTTAAGTAGTTTGTAAGATGGGGTTTCCTAGTTTCTAGCCTAGAATAGTGACGGTTAACACCTCTAAGCTAATAAACCACATCAACAAGAGAATACAAAATATTGGCGAGAATTAGAAAAACAAAATATAAAGCAAATTACTCCCCATATTGGTTGATTCACTTCCCTTGCTCTCCTATTTCACCTTTTTGCAATCTTTTCCCTTAGATTTTGCTGCTTCACATGTGCAAATACTTGAAAAATAGTATGTAGAAAGTTGGAGACAATTAGCTGTTAAGTTGAAAATGGAGGAAGAAGGTTGCTTTTATAAACAACAGTTCAAATGGACAACTAAGATCAATCCAATAGAAGGATTCCAAGATCGACGGATGAGGATGCATAAGAGGGAGGTTACAAAATGGATGGTTCAGATCGAGTCTCAGAAAAGATGCCAAGATCAATGGTCTAGAATTGATGCACCAAAAATGTGTTATTCTTGGAGGAATCATGATAGGTATGACGCCTGACGACTATGACAATTGTATACACTCAAAATTGGTATGGAAAATATTAATTAAATATTGATTATTTAATTAATGAAATCTTTATTCCTCTACTATATAAATAAATTGCAAATTTATTTACATAGTTCATATTTTCTTGATTCCTCTATTCTAATTCACCCTCTTCATGATGTAATTGAAATAAACAAATCTAACTAATTTGTTTTATTTTAATTGATTCATTCTCATTTAATTCGAATTTTTAAATTTGAATTTCATCACATTTCTACATATTTCTATAACTACCTTCCACCTCATCCTCCAACTCACCATGTGTCACATGAAAATAGTTATCTTTATTTTCTAAAATGGATATTTGTTCTCAACAATTTTAACCACCTTCAAGACACATGGCTTCTTTATTCAAATGATTCCTTCTTACACTTGGCAAGATGGTTTTACTAAAGGGAACAATTGTCTTGTTTTCTCTATCCTCATTCTTCACCATCAATTTCTCCAGATTCCAAATCAAATCTCAATCGTTCATGGCTGCCAACTCACCCAATGCCTTGGAAAAATCTATAAATTAAGGCCCATTTATAGCTTTTTCATAAGGAGCATTTGCATAATATTACTCTGCAGGATTTCATTCAGCATTTTGAGAGCTTAGTTTTGCATTTCCAATTCAACATTTAGAATAGATTATCAATTTAGATTAGGATCATGGATCCTTTAGATGTTTCTTAACTTGTTTCAATTTAGCATTTAGAATCATTTCCACATCACTTTCATTAGTTTAATTTTTTTCTACATCATTTCCATATCACTTTGTATACAACAATCTATTCACCATGTCATTTTATCATTTCATTCAACTGAATCCTTCAATCATGTAGATGTCGACTTAGATTCTGCATTGTAGTTAAATAGGCTACTCATTTCTTAGATGACACTCAGTGATTTGTGCATGAATAAGATCTGAGAGCATAAATTACTAAGACATTTGAGATTAGAGGAAGATGAGAAGCTTTTAAGGAATTTTGTTATCGAATTGTATTTGATTAAATTAGATTTCCTTACTGTAATACTTTCCATCTAAGTGTGTTGTTTTGATATAATTCACGCATATTTTTATACACATAAATTGGCACCCACCTTGGGGCCTAGCCCTTGTTATTTTGATATTTTTTGGAAAGTTTGTTTTACAAGCTCGGACGAGTAGTTTTCTAGTGCAACCGCGTAATTCTCTAGCGTTTACAAAAGATTGTTTGGTGCTTACACCGACTGTTCTGGCACTTTGAAGGATTTCTCTGGTGCATCTAAGCCATTTTGTGGTGCTTCAGGGAGTTTCTATGGTGCTTTGATCCTTTTCTATGGCGCTTTGGCCAATTTTTGTGGCACTTTTAATTGATTTTGTGGTGCTTTTGTCTTTTTGGTGCTTCTACTTTCTGTTATGGTGCTTTCAATTATTTATGTAAATTTTCCCAAGAATGAAAACTAATGTTGGTTTTTCTATTTTGTAGATTGCATAAAACACTGTCAAAGACCTTGCTGAAACTCCAAAATGCTTTTCAAAGAAAATCTATGATAAACTACTGATAAATCTGATGCAAGGACTGTATTTTTATGTCTTTCCTTCTTCCTTAAATTAGGAACATAGATTTATTAACAAGGAAAGAACCATGTTTTTTGCTTGTTTGGAATGGTAGGCATATGCTCTCCCCTTAACTAGGTGACCAAAAATCCAAACCCATTCCATTTCATTATTTGTGGTGTGTTTTGAATGGTAGGCATATGCTCTCCCCTTTATTGGGTGACCAAAAAGCCAGACCCATTCTCTGTTTATCTGCGAGTGTGAGTAGGGTATACAGTGAAGGTTCTCTCTTTATTCATGCAGAATAAAGAGGATTGAACTGCAGGTATACTCTCTCACTTTTTTTTATCCTAGAGGGCCTACATTGGGGAAAAAGTACTCACCCAAGGGAATGACCCAACCAGTAACACGCTAAAGCCAAGTGATTTCCAGTCGGGATATAAATGAGGATATTGGAACAAATGCTAATATCATGCAGTTGGTTCCAACGAGAAGGGCATAAATGGTCTCTCACCTCGATGGATCAATCCCTACAAATGGAAAGTTCTTACTAGAACCCTTGTATAATTTTCCCAAACCTTTATCTATTCTCTTGGTACAACAAAGATCGTTGTGAAGGTATACACATTCTCGCAGTCTTTAGTAGAGATGATTAGTCTACCATGGGAGTTTTATGGAGGCTAGAAGCTTGGTTGACCTGAGAAGAGAGTGCAATTTAAGGGGGAGCCCATGTGGCCAAGCTTATGAATTCATCCGCTAAAGATAAGTGCAATTGGGGTAAAACCCGTGTGGAATCTAAGAGAATATAGTCTATCACAGCCCTAGGGAATGTACGTGTGCTTGATTGTGCTTGTCAAAGTTTTTTCAAAACAAATCTCAAACCAAAACTTTACACACTCGAAAAGCTATAGAAATTGTGATTCAAAATACATCATTTGGAGCAAACTGTCCTCTAACCAAAAACCAAAAAAATAAAGTAAAATAGAAACAAACTGTTGCATCCCCCAATTCAGTGCTTTTGTTGCTTTATGTAGCACTTTCACCAATTTTTCCAATGCTTCCACCTTATGTTACAACACTTGCATCTTATTTGCCAGCGCATTTGAGCTTTTTTGTGGTGCATTCACCTCATTCTGTGGTGCATCCAAACTTTTATGTGGCACTTTTTCCTTTTAGTGCTTCCACCCACTGTAACGACGCATCCACCAAAATCCAGAAATAGAAAACTGAATATAATTCCCATCCACCATTTTAAAACCAGAATTCAAACATCTTTCCAATTCAAAGTCATTTTCAGCCTTAACAAGAGTCTAAACATGATCTTTATCCCATCACTTCACAAAAGATTAAAATTCAAAAACCAAAACCCATAGCTCTTAGTCCAAAGGATCGTCAAAAATGTCTTGCAACACTTTACAACTTTAGGGACAGATTGCTCTTCAATTTTTACATAAAATATTCAAAGAACAACCTCGGTTTGTATTCATTTTATTATTTCCAAAATCCAAGACTCTTCCAAAGGTTTGAACATCTTGTCTAGGAAAGGAAATTTCTCATCATTTCACAATTGGAACCAAAATTTCAAAATCTCCTAAAGTTTGGAATTATCCCTTAGAGTCCAAAACTTTGTTAAAATTGACTTATCCAAGTGGAACACTTTACCTAAACTTTGATCAAACATCTAAAAGTTCCCATCATCATCAACACCCAAATTTGATCATCAAGTTGAGTTTCCCTATCGAGGTTTTTATCCTTCATCTGAAACAATACACTTTGTATCAAATTTTATCACCTTGGTTACATAAATAGAATTCATCATTCTATTCGACCTAGGTATTTCCTTGGCACTCTCAAATAATGGTCAAAATTTAGCAAACCTTAGTCACTTGTATGCCCATTTTAACAAGGTTCCAAAAACAAAAACTTAAGGACAAAGAAATTGAACCTCCAAATACCATGGTTGAACCAGAAGAAAATCTTTTTCATAAGATTTCTCAAAATGAAACATAGGAGATAACAAAAGAAGAAATCGAACAAGCAAATCAAGATCCCAAATTCTATAAATTTCTAGAAAAAATCTTTGAAAAGGATGGGGAGAAATACCTTTTGATGTTAGCCAACCAAGGGGTTATGTTACCAAATGACTTTGATGTTAATAAATTGAAGAATATCCCAAAGAAAATTGAAACTAAAATGCCTACTACAGATCAAATGGCTATTCTAACAACTCAGATGTAAAACCTTCAACAACAACTCCAAGATATGCAAGGAGGGACTCCAAAAAGATACTTGTTACAAGAAATGTATCCCTATCCCTTTGATAGAATGTTAAATATGATACCATTTCCTCAAAACTGTGAATTACCAAAATATGACAAATACAATGGGAAATAAGATCTTATAGACCACGTGCGAGAATTTAGAACAATGAGTCTTGAATTTGCTCATGAGGACATGTATTTGATGAGACTCTTCCCTCATAGCTTAGGAGGTCACTGCATGGAATGGTTCTCAAAGTTGCAACCAGGCATAAAATTCTTCCAAGAACTTGTTAACAGATCCATCGCACAATATTCCTATAACATTGCACATGAGATAACCATGAAGGATCTTTTTAATACCAAACAGAAACAAGGATAATCTTTCCTCGTATTACTACAAAGGTGGAGAAGGTTATTCGCTCGTTACGCTCGTCCCATACCTGAACAAGAAAAGATGGATTTTTTTATCGATAACCTTAACAATGAAATGAGCTATAGATTGTAATTAAAATGTCCCCCCTAGCTTTGAGAAGATGGTAGAAAATAGTGTCAAAATCAAAGAAGCCTTAGTCAAAAGAGTGGTATTGAAAGTTCACAATGAAGGTTCAAATAATGCTAGTTCATCTAACCATCATAACAATGAAAAACCCAGATTTTGGACAAGGAACAAAAATGCCAACGGTGGTACCGCCAAAATACATAATTCCAAACCAATCTTTAACTTGTTGGGAACCACAACCAAGGTGGATCAAAATATCAATCAAGGAAATAATTAGAATATCTCCTCGTCCAATAATCAAATTGGCCACAATCAAGGTAACACCCCATTGAAACCTCCACCATATCAAACATAATCAAACCGCAGAAAATTCACCCCTTTGGGTCAATCACACGAATCTGCATTAAGGGAACTTCTTGAGAATAACCTCATAACACTACCTGACACTCGAGGCTTCGAACCTAAAGTAAAATCATCATGGTGGAATGATGCCTATTACTTTGAATTTCATCGATGCAAAGCTCACCAAATGAATAGTTGCATGCAATTGAAACATAAAATACAAGACTTGATAGATAGAAAAATCATATGAATAGAGGGACTCCAAACAAATGTAGATCATGGAGCATTCAAAAATCCCTTACCGAACTATGAAAAAGGGGAATCATCTATGACAAATAACAAGGAAAAGAATGTAAAATATGTCCATGATATTGTCATAAATCATATCTCAGCAACAGAAAATCAAATGAATACCATTGAAACCCATGATCACCAAAACATTATTGTGAATGATAATTCGATCTATGACATTCCAATTAAACAAGAACAATACATTGTTATCCTTGAAAAAATATCAATGAAACCAAACCAAACATGAATGAAAATGATACTCAAATAAATGTCATCAAAATCAATGGGAAACAAGACAGCATACCAGTGAATACGACCACAAGAGCACAAGCTAAATATTTCTTAAAAGGAAGTTCATCTAAAATTCCCATAGCCTCATCCAATCAATACGGCATAGTGGACCAATTGCAAAAGATCCTTGCACAAATATCAATATTGGAATTACTCAAGATTTCACCCACCCACAAAGAGATTTTGGAAAAAGCCCTAGTGGACACAACGGTGCCAACGAATCTGGAAGTTTGTAAATTCGAAACCGTGGTGGGAAATTTAACCGTGCACATTGCCTATCCTTTTTCCAAAAATGATGACACATTCATTTCTCATCCCCATAATGTTGCTCTTCATATTGAAGTCCTAATCCATTAACATCATGTCAAACGCATCCTCATAGATGGAGGAGTCGGCCTAAATATATGTACTTTAATGCTTGTTTGTGCCTTAGGATTTTCTAAGAATGCAATTGATTCAAAGAAAAAGATTACAATAAAAGCATATGATGATGAGGAAAGAGCTTCACAAGGGTTAATCATCCTACCTATTCAAGTGGGACCAATCCATAGAGATGTAATTTGTCAAGTCTTAGACAAGGATCTGACCTATAACATACTATTGGGTTGACCATGGATTCATGAAATGTAAGCGGTCCCTTCAACATACCACCAATGTCTAAAATTTCATTGTGGTGGCTAGGAAATTACCATTTCAGCTAATTCAAATAGTCCCCAGTATTGCAATACATTAAATTTTTTCCAGGATATCTTTGTGCCTCATAATAGAGAAGCTTCCACTCCCACTACATCCAATGAGCAGAGCCAGTCAAGTTCCTCATCCAGACCATTGGTCCTTTCCACAAATCATGAAAGTCAATCCAGTTCCATGTCCAAACAATCTGAGAAGAAAGAAGAATTTGCTTCATCCACCTCCTCAAATCCTGAAGCCCAATTGAATGCCTTGTCAAAAAAAATTTGAGGAAAAAGTTCAAGTCAAAGACAAAGGTGCTGGTGAATACTTCATTGAACGATCTCTATGTCTTTCATAGTTTTCTTCTCCAAAATTTTATAGACAACCCTCCACATCAACGCAGCAGAGCCCACAACCAGTTACTAAATTTGATGGTCGGTTTATAAAAGAAAGCACCAGATTTGATGAAGCAGAAGACAAAGATATTCTAAACTGGCTTTATAAAGATGAAGAAGAATCCCAAACAGCAACTGCAAATGTACAAACAACACAATATGGAAAAGGTTTCACTATCTTGGAAAATATGGGATATGAGGGAAAAGGCCATGTGGGTAAAATAAAAGAATGAATTGTAGAACCAATTCAACCACTTTTAATTAATCCAAAAGATAAGACTGGTTTGGGCTATAAAGAGGATGCAAAAGAAAAGGTGGTTGAAAGAATCCTACGGTTACAAGCCAGTGAAGAGCATGAGACTAATGAATATGAGTGGGATTCACTATCAAAAGATTCTTGTCATGAAAAGGACATCGATGTAATACACAAATATGAACCCCTACTCAAAGAAGGACAAGGGTCAGGTTCTAGACCGTTTGAATTTGGATCACAACACCTTGATGATTCTAGTGTAGACGATTCAACTCAGAGTGAAACAGATAATTTGGAGGAGAGTTACCTTCTAGACCTCAATTTTTCTATTGGAAAAATTGAAGACACCGCTATCAAAACTCTTACCATTTCTGACCTTAACCCGTCTGGTGACTGCTTACCCTTAGTACATCCTGAGCTCATAGATTGGGACTCGACAGAGCCCTTTGACATCCCTACATTTTTAAATGATGACGCCATCATTAATTTCCTCTGTGCCAATGATCCCGAAATAGATTCCACCAATGAACATCATAACAAGGCTTCCATACAAGGGGTATCAAATCTTCTAGCTGCAAAATGAATAATACAAGAAATAGATCTGATATTGAAAACCATTCAATGGCAGTGTCAAATCTAGAAAAAGTAAAAAAAAAAAGTGCATCCAATGGCAAAAACCTCTCTGAGGTGTCAAAGGATGGAAGATTTGATACTCTCCCAGAACATTTTCAAGAAAGATCAAAATTCTTGATTGAACCCACACAATCTATCAACATCGGCAGTGAAGAGACAGTGAAGACTATTCATCTAGCAACATCCTTGACGAACCAGGAAAAGCCAAGCTTTCTCAAAAATTTCAGAGAAAAAAAAAATTAACTTTGCTTGGTCATATGCTGACATACCAAGGATTGATCCAGAACTCATCATGCATCATCTATCATTACCTCTAGGATTGAAACCAGTCAAGCAGAAGTTGAGAAAAATGCATCCCCATATCGCCCTATTGGTAAAGGTAGAGTTGAAGAATTTTTTAGATGCATGATTCATTAGACCCATTGACTAGCCAAGTAGATCTCCAATATAGTACCAATTTCAAAGCTTGATAATAGCATTTGCATATGTACAAATTTTTGATATCTTAACAAAGCTTGTCCTAAGGATGATTTTCCTCTGCCCAATATAGATATCATAGTAGACTTGACGGCAGGACATGGCATGCTATCACTGATGGATGGCTTTTTTGGGTATAACCAAATCAAAATAGCCCTAGAAGATCAAGATAAAACAACCTTTACTTTTCCATGGGGAACCTTCTATTGGAATGTTATGTCATTCGACTTAAAGAATGCAAGAGCTACCTACCAATGTGCCATGACAACAATCTTTCATGATATGATGCATACTTTCATAGAAGACTACGTAGATGATTTATTGGCCTAATCATATACCAAGGAAGGACATTTGGAAATCCTAGATAAAATCTTCACCAGACTGTAGAAATTCAATGTACAACTAAATTCCAAGAAATGTGTGTTTGGGGTGACATCAGCAAAACTCTTGGGTTACATAGTATCAGAAAAAGGGATTGAGGTGGACCCATCCAAAGTCAAAGTTATTATGGAAATGCCACCACCAAAGTACATTATTCAACTTCATTCTCTACAAGGGAGGTTTCAATCAATCCGTAGATTTATTTCACAGCTAGCAAATAAGACCCATCCCTTCACTCATTTGTTGCATAAAAATATTTCCTTCCAATGGGATGAGCAATGTGAAGGAGCCTTCAACCATTTGAAACAATATTCAATGAATCCACTTGTCCTTGTACCACCAATAGAAGGGAAGCCATTACTTTTATATATCACTACAACAGAGACATCATTGGGAGCCTTATTAGCACAAGAAGATTTAGCAGGAAAAGAACAAGCAATCTATTACATCAATAGGATGCTAAATGGCTATGAGATCAACTATACCTCCATTGAAAAGGCTTGTCTAGTAGTAGTCTTTGCTACCCAACAACTACGACATTACATGCTAACTCACACCATCAAGTTGATAGCTAAAATTGATCCTCTCAAATATCTCCTCAGCAAAGCGAACCTAACAGGTAGATTGGCTAAATGGGTCATGATACTTAGTGAATTTGATATCCAATATGTAGATAGAAAGGAAATAAAAGCACAAGAAATTGCTGACTAGTTGGCGGAGGCACTATTACCAGATAATCATCCTTTACACATTGAATTTCCAGATGCTGATGTTCTTGTTGTGGCTGTGAAATAGTGGACACTGTACTTTGATGGATCACACACCCAACATGGATCAAGGGCCAGAATTCTATTTGTCACTCCACAAGGAAATACTATACCAAAATCATATAGACTAATGTTCCCTTGTACCAACAACATGGCGGAGTATGAAAACACATTAATCGTAGCATCAAAATATCGTTGGCAAATTGGTCTAAATTACAGTATATAGAGTTCTCGATTGGTCATTAACCAAGTCAGCAGTGATTGTATCAAACAAAGGATGAAAATTGATGCCTGAGAAGATACAGATGATTTCAGAAATATTTTGTGGATATCAAATTTGAATAGTTCAAAATGAACAATAAGTTGTTGATGCACCCTTAGCTACTAGCCTTCCTTATTTACAGATTCTAGAAAACAAGTCGATTAAGGTTCTTGGTTGGACTTCTTTTCCCTAAACTTGGCGATCTTGAATCCCATGGCCGCCTCAACTTCTCGTCTGAATACCTTAATCTATGGGTAAAGTATATGTACACGAAAATAGCACTCTTCATTTAACTTGTCATGAGAACCAAAAGCGTAATTTATTCACCGAGCCGCCGACATACACTTATGTGAGATACTACCGGCGAAGATCTGATAGAAATCTGCGATGTAAAGAGATACAATGGATCTGACGCTTTATGAGAAATGGACATGGGGTGTCTGTGGAATATATTCAAGTAGCTAACCTTAGCCAAAACTTTGAGACAATGACGGCAACTGAAAGAGTCTTTCGGTTGTGAAAATGCCAATGTGATTCACGTAATCATCCATGACTCAAGAACTCCAACCTTTTGCATCCACATGGCCATTTTTTCAATGGGGACTAGATCTTGTTGGTAAAATTAATCCATCTTCATCAAACGGACACAAGTTTATCATCACTACTACAGAATACTTCATAAAATGGATTGAGGTTGTTCCTTTAACCAACATCACGGGAAAGCATATTTCATCATTCATCCTCAACTACATCATATGTCGGTACTTGGTACGACATTCCCCAATCCATAGTCACTGACAATGGAATACCGTTCAAAAATTAAGACATGAAAAAATTGTGTGAGAAGGTCAATATCCAACATCACTTCTCTACACCATATTATCTCCAGGGGAATGGTCAAGCAAAGGCTTCCAACAAGACTATCCTAAAGATTTTGAAGAAAATTGTCAATGACTCGGGACATAATTGGCACATCCAATTAAACCCTGCATTGTGGGCATGCCACACTCATATTCACACACCAAAAGGAGCTACACCATATGCTTTGGTATATGGGTCTGAGGCCATTGTACCTATTGAAGTTGAAATACCATCGCTTTTGGTTTCCTTGAAAGGTATCATCCCTGATGAAGACTATCGGGTTTCAAGATTGTAGGAATTAGAATTGTTAGATGAGGGGTGCCAACATGTAATGAATCACCTAAAAGCCTACCAACAATGGATGTCCAGAAGTTACAACCACAAGGTCAAACCTAGAACATTCCAAGTTGGTGACTTAGTGTTGAAGGAAAACCCATGCAATCAGCAAGACAGAGAGAAGAAAGGAAAATTTTGAACCAAATTGGTTGGGGCCTTTTGTCATTGTATTAGTTTATGGTTCAGGAGCATATCATTTGTCCATGCTAGAAGGGGATTTGTTTGAAGAACCCATGAACAGTCTTCATCTCAAAAAATTATATGTATAATTTAGCTATTGCATATGTAAAAGTCCTGAAAAAATCCAAAAACATCAGAAAAAATCACAAAAATCAAGAAGCTTGTTGAAAATGTCTTCCAAAATGGTCTTACCCTGATAGCTTTTGTAGCGATCTTAGTGACAAAATAGATCAAAAATCAAAAAGATCAAAAATATGAAATTCTAAAAAGTGCAATAAAAAGCCAAGTGGTGAAAACTTAGCAATAGGCACAATTTGTGACAAGTTAGCTTCTTCCTCTATCAGATGTGTCGATCATTGGCTTGGTACGTTATTTCCTCCTTCATTTAGATTTGCACATTCGCTTCTTATTTATTAGCCGGTTGCATACCTTGGTTTCTTGACCATTGTATATCCATAATAAGTGGTTTTGTTTCCGTTGGGAAAATCCGAACTCATTGGGCAACAAGTCTGAGCAGACCAACGAATAAGCAGGAACCAACTTCATGAGAAACAATGATCGCGGTAAAGTCAGGCCTTGGAACATCCAATCACTGCATCAACAACAAATCAAGACTTGTCCTCATCACGTCAAAATCATGAGTTAAAAATCCAAAAAAAGCTAAAAAGCAAGTCCTTGTTGGATGCGTTTATCCATGAGTTTATTTGTAATTAAGTGTTTATTCCATATCTTGGTCTTGTAAACCGGTTGATTCGGTTGAACTACGTAGGCTCATGTATAATGTAGGCAAAACATCTTTGATCAAACCCCAAGAAGACCCTAAGATAGGTCTTTAAGTTGAATTCTTGGTCAAAATCTCAAAAACACCTAAAAATCAGAAAATTGAAAAATCCCAAAAAAAAAAGAAAATTGAGGTTACAATGATGATGCTATTATGAATCATGGTTTCACCACTTCCACACGAATGTTCAAATTTTTTTATTATGATTGATGTTATCATTTCTCAGGAGCAATTTAAGGATGTCAAAGAACTAGAAAAGTTATGATTGAGAATGATATTTTCTTTGTCTACTGCCTGTGAGTTAATCATTATTACTATGAGAATCATCATGGGACGTGCTCTACAAAGTATCACTGATGACATTTTGGATTCCCATAGGAAAATAGTTAACTCTTTTCTATTTACGCAAGGAATGCTTAGGTCATCTTGGTCCAATTATGCCTAGATACTTTTGTTAACTTGCACTATCAAACATCATGGAAGTAGTAATTAGGTCATCATGGTTCAATTATACTATTGATGTTTGTACTCACTTTCAACATTTTAAAAGCTCAATGATGAAAATAGGCACAATAAATCACTAGGATGTCACTATTGCATTATTAGAATTGCATGTCTAGGTTGCATTCGTATTTGGTTGTTGTAATGGAATTTATAGATTTTTCCAAGGCTGGTGTTATTTCTATCATTAACAGATTGAGTAAATTTGACATATCCAAAAACATCATTTAGAGGCATGAGCATTAATACATCAATCATAGCATTATCATATCATATAGGCATTCATTTAAGTCATCAATCATATATTTTCATCATGAAAAAACCCAAGAAAACAAATGCATTGATCATATCATTATCATCCATATACATTTAGTCATGCATCCTAGGCATCAACATATGTAAAGTATCATCCATTCATTTCATACATGCATTAGATCATAATATTTGCATTGGAAAAATACAAAAACGTAAATTACCATGCATATCATACATCCATAGAACCATATAGAGTCATTCATTCATTATTAGAATCATTCATCTTTGCATTAACATAATCCTACATCCATCACATCATATGTAGTTGCATTAGAAAAATACCAAAAAAATAGCATGTAGACATTTTTATTGCATCCATGACACATATAATATCATCATCATAAAACATCTCATAACATACATGACATAGAAATTAAATGCATCTAGCATAAATCAATGCATTTAAACACATAGGATCATCATCATCATTGCATATATACCTCAAAATATGTCAAATGTACAAGGATATATGAATGTCAAGAAATATATCATCAAAATGGTGATATCATCAAGAGTGAGTGTCTGCATCATGATATAACATAAAATGACTGAAACTATGTGGTACTACCCCCAGACGTTTTTGGCCTCACTGAACCTATACCCCCTGCTGCACCTAAGGGACCTACACCTGGATCCATCTGATCCCCTGGCAATGGTTGTGTCACACCTACCCTCACCGTCCGGGACTGTGATTTTCTCATTTGATATCTACTAAAACTCTCTCACCACTCAGGAGGAAGCAACTCATGATCTAGGGTCTTGTAAAAATCTACCTGCAGAAGCGTGGCAAGTAGATCTCTCAAAAATAATTATTAAGTCCCATTGTCACTTGTAGCACTGCTATAATCTCTTTGTAATAGCCTTTACCTGACCATAGTCTTAGTGAATCCTCAATGGTCAATGTTGCAGCCTACACAACGCCCTGGCTGCCTGTCACAGCCGCATGCACCGGCTATTGTCAGACAGCCTCCTCACCTTCTATCCAATTTGAATCTACCCGCAGGCTATAAGTTGTGCTATTACACAGAGTCCATGCGTTGACATGCACCTACTACTTTACCCACATCTTCGCCGATTGCCCTGAGCGGTGATGCGAACCTATAGCATGTGCAAAAGCGTGTAGTTGTAGCTGACCCATTATTGAGAAAGAGCAAGCGTATCTAACCACCGCGAATTGTTGTGATGTTGCCACCAAGGATCACCTCCTTCGAGGCACTCTAGCATCGAAACTGAGATGAGCATCAACTTCTCCATCTCCTCCAATGCTGTCATCACCTCCATCATCCACTCCATCATCATCATCCCCCTCATCTCCACCCTCTCCCTCCTTATCTCCACCTTTGCCTCGTCTCCATCTAGGTGGTCTATTCTCATCATCCTCAAACCTATGTATGGGCTCGTGGGACCGAAAGCCTCAAAATGGATGGGGCAAGGTATACATGCTCCTTGCTCATGCCTCACTTAAGAATCTCAGATTGGAAAATCCCAAATCAACAGTTTGGCAAGTGTAAATGCTCATGCATGCAACATCATAGGACAATGTCGGTCCCCACTTAGTTGTATCCTACTGTCTGCGGGCATATAGGGTTGATCCCTCGGCATCCCCTAAACTCTTCCATACTACCTCAACACTCTCAACAATAGGAATCTCTCGATGATATACTGAGTCCATCCAATAAGGTATTTGGCAGTCATAAAGTAAGGAACCTCTAAGTCCTGCACTTGCTCACAATCCATGCAACTAGGTAACTACATACATGTCATCGAGCACCTGTCTCCAATACTCCAGTTTGCCCAACTTATGTTGGACAACTACACCTGCATAACCACAGATGTAAGGCCTCCCAAATGGCCGAAATCTATCTGTATTTGGCCATGTCACTGCAATATGCTCCCAAGCCCAAACCTATAGCAATGTAACCCCAATAGACAAGTTGGCTCCTCTCAGATATACAACCTAGTACAAATCATGATATAGGTGTGCAAGAAAACATGACCCCCACACAAACCGAGTCCCAAACTGGATCATCTGCTCCAAAGTACGACCCCACCCAGTGGAAAATCCCTTTGCCCTCTTGTTAGGACATAAGAAGCCACCGAAAAATCCTGCAAGAACGAAAGGCAAAGGGGCATAACTAGCAAATATCTCTAGCCACGATATCTAGCATCCAACAATCTGATCATCCTAGAAAATTCAGTGTAATGCATCTATACCTTCCTACTTGGTAGAATCATAAGTCACGATGTCACCAACTACAGGAATCTAGAAAATTATTTACACATCCTTTGGTGTAACGGTCATTTCTCCAATAGGCAAAAGGAAAGTGTTGTGGCCGCTATGCCACTTCTCTGCCAATGCTATCAACAATCCTCAATTAATTCTAACCCAAGGCATATCAATCAATGAAGACAACCCACATCTCTCAACAATATCTCTATCAACATGAGATAGTTGTGGAATCATCTCCCATGTCAGCGAAAATCACTCTCGAGACTGAAGATTATCTAAATCCATCTCCAATCATTTTCAAACATCGCAAATCAACATATCAATCAAACCAAATCAACAAATCAATCAATCATAAAAAAATCAATCAACCTATCAATCTTAATGAGATTTTCATCAAATCTCGCCAACATTTTGTTTTGATTCTCACCTATCATGAGGTCAAAACAACATCATCATTAGTGTATCTAACCTATCATGAGGTCACTAAATCATCTGGCCTATCATCAACACCTAATCATTGGCTGACGCAGTCAAACATCACAAAATTCAAGGAGAAAAATCACAAAATCTTCAATTTGCCCTAAAAGTGCCAAAACAGACCTTCAAAGCGCCAAAAGGGGCATAAGCACCATTCTATGATGTGCAAGCGCCATTTCAAGCCAAAGCGCTAAAACTTTCCCTCGATGCACTGGAGAACTAGGCCAAAGTGCCATTTCGTGAAAGCACTAGAGAATTCCACCGAAGTGCCAGAGAATCCAAAAGGAGTGCCATTTCATTTGAAGTGTCGGAGAATCTCTCTGATGCACTGAAACTTTGGGAAAAAGCCCCATTTTCTAAATTTTGACCTATGGACAACCTGGAGGTGCCATTTCAAACCTCCTAGGTACCAAAATTGAAAGCGCCAGAACAGACCTTGGAAGTACCAGAGCATCTCTCTGAGGCACTAAATTTTTTGGCAAAAGCGCCGAAAAATCTAGCCTTAGTGCCGTGAAAAACTTCAGAAGCGCTGAAACGTTTTTGACATTTAAAATCCAAATTAAAAACATGAAAAATTCATTTCAAAAATCACAAATGAAGGTTCCAAAATTCTTATCAGAGGTCTATATCCCGCTGGCCGATTATGTTGTCATACCCTCTTGAATCAATGTGTCTACAAAGGGATCGCCATCTTGCTCAAAAACTCCAAAATGCTCTCTCACTTCAAACAATTTTCAAATTACAATTTGCACAAATGAATTCCTTTTCACTTTTTACCTCTTAATAAAGGTAATTAAAGGAGTGATTTTGGTGGCATTGTTTTAATTTCTTTTGAGGGGCAATTAATTGGGGCAGCTTACAATCTTTCATTTCGGGAGATAAATCGCTGGAATATTCTCAAATCAGGATTTGATCATCATCATCATTGTAAATCAATTGAAATTTTCAAAAATCATCAAAAATCCTTTATTATCACAAATTTCTCTATTTATCTCCCAAGGGGGCATACAATTGTAATCTCTTGAAGATCATTGTTTGGGGCATCATTAAAAAAATTTAGCAGCACTAGTAATTTTTTTTCTTTGAAGTAATCTATTCTAATTCACCCTCTTCATGATTTAATTAAAATAAAAAAATCTGAGTAATTTGTTTTATTTTAATTAATTCCCTCATTAAATTTGAATTTTTAAATTATAATTTGTCACATTTCTACATATCTCTCTAACTACCTTCCACCTCACCCTCCAACTCACCATGTGTCACATGAAAATAATTATTCTTATTTTCATAAATTGGATATTTACTCTCAACAATTCAACAACCTTCAAGACACATGGCTTCATCCTCCAATTGATTCCTTCTTACACTTGGCAAGATGGTTTTACTAAAGGGAACAATTGCCTTGTTTTTTCCATCTTTCTCATTCTTCAACGCTGATTTCTCTAGATCAAATCTCAATCGTTCATGGCTGCCAACTCACCCAATGCCTTGGAAAAATCTATAAATTGGGAAAGCTTGTTTGCATTTCAATTTAGCGCATTTAGAATGAATTATCAATTTAGATAGGATGTTTGACATTGTTTGGCATTTAGAATCATTTCACATCACTTTCATTAGTTAATTTGTTACATTTGCATGTCACTTTATATAGCAGTCATTACATGTCATTTTATCATCATTCATTTATTTAGATTCTTCAATCATGTAGATATGAGCTTAGATTCGAACTGTGTAGGAATATGGATTAGAGGCACAAGTGATGACAGTCGATGTTCTGATTTTAGTGCTCATCCTTGAAATGGTGACGGAAGGAGCCTACGTGATATATTTTTTCAAACAAAACTTGTGAGTAGGTGAAAACAACATTTCCCAGAAACTTTGGAGAAGGTGGTGAACCTTCTGAAATGCTTGGCCCGATGAAAGCGGCGTGTGGAGAATCCATTGAATATATAAAATAATGTTGAGATATATCATTTCATTTTCTACATTTTATTTTAATAAATTAATTTATATTTAAATTATATTCAATAATGTAATAAAAAAATTAATAATTAATAGATAAACTTAAGTAAAATTATATATTAAATAGATAAAAATTATTTTAATATATATTATATTATAGTTAATACATAATTAATCAATAAATAATATATCAATTCATTATTATCACTTCCAGAGCGAGTCAAAATATTGTCCTCATCTTTAAAACTTTTACTTGAGCAGGTCCATAGAATTGATCATGGGAACATCTCTCATCCTCCATACTTTCTTTTCACATTTCGTTCAACTATTAATTAATACTCCACCAATTGCAAAAGATCTCATTTGCATTGCCACTATCACACATGATAGAAATTGGAAGTGGGTGAATTATCATGGTCACTTAATTCTTCTTTCTTTTTCTTATCTCATATTTCTATTATGAGATATTATGATAAAATTGGAAGAGTGGGTGAATTATAATGGCCACTTCAATCTTATCTATTTTTTTTCTTGTATTTCCATTATGAAATATTATGATGAAATTGGAAGACGGTGAATTATAATGGCCACTTAATCCTTATCTAATTTTTATCTTAATTTATCTTGCATTTCCATTATGAGATATTATGATGAAATTGGAAGAGTGGATGAATTATAATAGTCACTTCATCCTTGTCTATTTTTTATCTTAATATACTTTAAATTAAAATAATCTTAAGAGTGGGTGAATTATAATGGTCACTTCATCTTTATCTATTTTTTAATCTTAATCTATCTTGCATTCCCATTATGAGACATTATGATGAAATTGGAAGAGTGGGTGAGTTATAATAGTCACTTCATCCTTATCCATATTTTTTTTATCTTAATATATTTTAAATTAAAAGAATCTTAAATTGAACAAATTTAATCAAAGATTAATTCATAATATTTTTAAATGATGAAACAATATATATATATTTGTTCTGTAGTAGATGATAATATTAATATATGTCAAAAATACAACCGTTTGCAAGAGCAGGAACCACTATATTTTTTTAGGGCTCAACCACCAATAAAACATAAATCAACTAAACTTACCCCCACTACCCAACAACACTCCAAAAAACCCCTACAAGCTTGAACAAAACTAATGGCTATTTACATATTTTAAGACAAAATGGCTTGTGGCTGGGCATAAGCATTCAAAACAACTGAAAAAAATAATTTACCCATTGACGCCACAAAACTAGACACCCATCCCACATCACATAAATTCATTGGCCTTAGCAAAGGCATCGAATTCAACCACCCATTTGAAACTATCCGCTTCCACTAGCTATGTCATCTTCTTAAGAAAATTTACACCGATTGCCGCAATCATCCTATGGTGAACCGGTGTCATGCCTTTCAGGTCTAGGAGGAATGGGTGAATCTTGATGACCTCACCCGGTTTCTTGACTTGCTCCAAGTCTTTAGGCCGTGACAACCCAACCGTAGGAATCACAACTTGAGTATCTCATCCATACCCTCCATTAGCCGAGCCTTAAACAATTTGCATGCTAGTGCCCTGGCTTCATCTTTGGCCATGTGGATGTCCAACAAGGAGGGAAGAAACCTTGAAACAATCTAAGAATTCACCCTAAAGGTTTCGTGTGGCACCAAATGCCCCTTCCCTAGAACCATCTTAACAACCACCACTATATGGGGGTCAATATTAAGCAGAATGTGCTTAAGGCGCTGGTCAGAAACATCACCGAAGGCATTTTGTCACTCTTTACACCCCAGTTGAATTAGGGTGTTGGTGCTAAAGCTAACCAAAAAATCCACATACATGTGCACCGTGAACTTTGTTTGCTCCACCATTGATCACTATCCCCAACCTTACCTAGAACTGAGATGAAAGGAAAGCACTATGCCAGTTTTACCACCTTTGAGAAAGCTTGCATCTTAAATGTATGAGAGATTATCACAATGTACAATGTTATATTGCCACCCTGTGTTTCCCAAACAACTATGACTTGCCACCATTCAGAGGCATGAGTACATCGTTTCAGATGATGGGCTAACATGAAATGGTGGAGAGTAATTCCCACATCCTTCTTAAGTACAGAATAGCCATTTCATTATTGTCTTTCACTCATGGAGATACAGACTCAGAAGCCCATGTGAAGCCTACTGACTAGGTACAAAAAACACCTTGATTGCCTGTCCTCACCCCACAAGTCAAAATTTCCACAATCCATGTGGAAAGTTTCCCTCCCTTCCTCCCACTTGTTTGAGTTCTTTGTCAGCAAACTAGAAGAAGAACCTCTCTCCTCTCAGTACCATCCACACCCTATTTTGATAGTTCATCTACTTCTATGTTCCCTTCCCTCAATGTGTGATTAATTATTACCATTTCGAAACCTTCCACCAGTTGCAAGGCTAGTTCTAAGCCCACACTCAATTTCCAATGCACCATGTGTCTAGTCCTTAAAGTGTTGATAACCAAAGAGGAATCTCCTTCTATCACCAAGTTCTTTATTCTTAGCTCCCAATAGAATCTCAACCCCAAAATTAGTGCATGCATCTTTGTCACATTGTTTGTGCCAATCTAAAGGGGCTTTGCCAATCTGCCTACTATTCTAGATTGCAAGTCCCTTATAATGCACCCCTCCCCAGATATACCTGAATTTCCCCAAGAGGCACCATAAAATTTCAATTTAAACCAACTGACTTCTGGAGGTTACCAGACCACCTTACTTCTTGCCAGTTGAGTTGTTGGGCCTCCCTCTCTAACATGAGGGGGAATCTTGAGGCCATGCCAATTTTTCAATATTGTTGCATCCCAAGAAGTGAAAACCATTTTACCACCCTGATTCTTAGCTAGCCTTGCATTAACAGTCTCCACTATGTAAACTTCAATTTTTTTAGGAGATTAACGGGGTAATGATTTCTCCTAGAAAATACAGCTATTCCTTTCTTTCCAAATTTTCTTGATTACTAGTGAAGGGTTGGTGATCCATAACCTTCCAAAGATTGCATTCTTGTATAACTTTGGCTAGCTTGTTAGCAGACCTAACAAATATTTTGGCAAGGTTGTTTGTCATTGGAGCTTCACGCACAACCAAACCCAACAATGTTGCATGAATAGGAATTTCACAAACAGGTGCTCCCTAGATTCCTCTGCCTGCTTGCAGAGCACACACCTCAACGGACCATCATATCCCAAGCACACAAATCTGTTAGCTTTTAGCACCCTCCCTTGCACCACTGCCCACAATAAAATCCTGGATTTTGGGAGACATGAAAGTTTCCAACATAGGTTGGTTGGAAATCGGGACTGAACCGCCTCTATTCCCACTAAAACTTTATAGCTATCTTTAGCATTATAAATCCCATTCAGGGAGGCATTCCAACGTAAAACATCCCTTCCCAATTTGGGGCAAATACTTCATTTGGCTAGCTCTGCTTCATATACTTCAATTAACTTGGGATTCACTCCTAGTGCTTGAATTATTTTCCAATGGTAATTAGGGCATCCATCCTTCCAATAAATTATTAAGTAATCAACCACTTTGCTTCCCAAAACTTGCTTTGTTAACAATTTGACTTGTGCTAGATCCTCCCTGTCTTCAAGTTTTGGATACCCTTCCTAGGATTCTTCCTAGAAGAGTGCTCTCTGCCTGTCCTTTATTTCCCACATCAAATAATCCACAATAAAATGCCTGCAACTGTTGATGAAATTCCATATCCGTGAACCTTTGGGAAGCGATCTGGAAGAAAAAATGTTGTGCTATTTTACATCAAGATACTTTGCTTTTACTATTTTGACCCATTTGAGATCTGGTTTTGAATGAATTGCCCAAAGGAGCTTTGCCCCAAGGGCTTGGTTTTGTAACAACATGTGCTTTAGACTAGCCCCATCATCCTCCTTTCTCTCACATATATGTTTCCATTAAATTATCAAAGGGAATTTGTGTTGGTCTGAGTTACCTTGCCAAAAGCAGTTTTTCATTTTCTGATTGATAGCTTTGTTCGCTTCGCTTGAAAAAGGTAGGAATGAAAGCATATAAATGGGGATTGTAAAGATGACAAAATTTAGCATTGTTAATTGACCCACCCATGATAGCCACTTGTTTTTCCATGAAGCCAATTTTGCACTAAATTTTTCTATCACTAAATCCCACATCTTACCAAGCTGCATGCCTTTGGCCAAGGGTAGACCCAAATACTTATAGGGGAGAGATCCTTTGTGGAAGCCCAAGATGCGTAGAATTTGAATTTCTCTACCTATTTTAGTATTGAAAAAGAAAATTTCAGATTCAAGGCTTGACTTACCTCTTGCCTCAAAGCCTTTGAGTATTGTTCTAGGATCCATTTGAAACCACACGCTTCTTTCATCGAGGAAGCACCAAAGTGCATGTTATCCTCCATGAATTGTTGGTGGGTGACTTCCAAGATGCCTCCTATGATCTATAACCCTTCCAAGTGGCCCTCCAACCTTTCTTTCATGAAATATCTACCCAAAGCCTCGGCCATAATAATAAACAAAAAGGGGGAGAGGGGGTCCCCCTACCTCAGCCCCCTAGAGACATTGAAGAAGCTTGTTGGGGAGTCGTTTAGCAGTACTGAGAATTTCAGGTAGGAAATCCAAGGAAATAACCAGTTCAACCATGCCCTATCAAACCCAAAGGCCTCCATTACTTTTAAGAGAAAGCACCAATTAACCTTGTCATGGGCCTTATTTATATCCAATTTGATTAGCATATCCTTTCTCTTCATTTTCTGAATAGTATGTATCACCTCCTATGCAATAATCACCCCATCGAAGATAGATCTTCTTGGAACGAAGCCTATTTGTTCCTCTGAGATAATGCATGGCAAAATTTTCTTGATTTTGTTTGTGATGGTCTTTGCCAATACTTTATAGATAGTATTACACAAAGAAATAAGATGAAAATATTCAAAGGATTAAATATTCTCTATTTTGTGGATGAGTACAATGAAGGTGTTATTGGCCTCTTTAAGAACTGTACCCATGCTCCTAGCTTCTTCTAAGGCCTCTACAAGATCCGTCCCGAGGATATTCTAGCATTTTTGAAAGAAACTAGCCAAGAACCCATCTGGGCTTGGAGCCTTTCTGGATGTAATTGGAAAAGTACCTCCTTCACCTCTTCTTCACTAAACTTGGACTACAACATATCATTCTGAGCCTCAGTTATAAAATGCGGGATTCCCTAGAGAAGGTCTCGTGGTTCCTGGATGCATGACCCACTTGGTTCATTAAGGAGGGACTGGAATTCAATCATTACAACCATAATGTATTATGTCTTATCCAAAATATTTCCATCCCTACCTTTGATGCAGGTGATTCTATTGATTTCCCTCATTTTGGTGGAGTTGTGAAAAAACCTAGTGTTCTTATGCCTCCCCAAAGCCAAATTTCTCTTGACTTTTGCCACTAGAAAACCTCTTCCTTGGCTAGCGAGTCATTTAATTTATTTAAAAGATCTTTCTCTTGATAGAATTGTGTGACATCCATCCCTTGGTTGATGAATTCTTCATTCAATTTATGTAGGGCTTCCTCTATCACCTGTTTCTCTTCAAAGATATTCTTGAAACACTCCCTGTTCCACTATTTGAGGTGTTGTTTAATTGATTTTAGTTTTTCCATGAAGGTGAATAGCTTTGAATTGCTTAGGCCACGCTCCAACCACCATTATTGGATTAATTCAAAGAAGTGTGGATCATAAAACCACATATTCTCAAACTTAATGGGGCACCTGACTGGTGATATTTCCCCAACAATTTCTAGCAAGACTTGGAAGTGGTCCGAGCTGATTCTTGGCAAGATGCACCCTTCCAAATTGAAGGAGAAGCTACACCAATCCCCTTTAAACAAAATCCTATCTAATATTTCTGTTATTTTACTGAAACCCATTCTCTGGTTAGTCCAAGTGAAACACCCATTGCTTGTGGTGATCTCAAGTAGAGTGTTACCATCCACAAACCTTTCAAAATCAATTTGGGAATGTGATCTAATCTTACCTGTATCCCCCTTTTTTTTTTAGGCTCTCAAGATGGCGTTGAAAACACCTCCTAAAATGATGAATACAAAGGTCGGATTACAACAAAACATGCTTAGTTCCCTCCACAACTCCCTTTTCTTGCATGCCAACCACTGTTTAGTAGTAGAAATTTATTCCACCCAAACACTTTGGGGATGCCACAAGGTAAGAATTTTTCCTGAGGCCCCATTTGCATCTACACCAAAACCTTGCCAAGTTATTAGATTAGGAGAAAGCCTTCCTTTTCACTTTCACGTAATTTGGTCTCTTGGAGTAGAAAAATGTTAGCCTGGAGACTCTCCATTTGATGCTTGATCAAGCATCATTTGTTAGGGGCATTCAAGCCCCTAACATTCCATGTTATGGTCTTCATGGTTGTTCAGGAAAGGGATCACCCTTCCCTACTTTCAACATCTTACTGATTTTCAGTTGGCCACAAGCCTCCCCATCCCACTTTATTTTTCCTTGATTGGAAATCCTACCTCTTCGCTTTTCTTTACCATAATTTGGGGATAACTTACCAGGCTCTTTTTGATAGATGCCTAGTCCCCCTATTGCCTTAGGATTTGAAGGTCCCATATCTAGTTGATCCTGCACCATAGGGAGACCTGAGAAATTTGCCTCCCAATGATTTGGCTTATCATCTTGGATCTCAACATCCTCATCCTCCTCTAAGCCCTCATTTCCCAGACTTAAGGATCCTTTGTTTGCTTCTTTTTCTAACTCGGCGAGTTCAAAACCCATCTCCATTAGCAAGTCCAAGTCATCTTCCTTGATACTGGGTGCCATTACTTCTAGGGCATCTAAGATTTTTGCCTTTAAGACCTCCCTTAACACTTGATCCTCCTATCTTGACTGCACGACTTCCATCACTTCAATCGTTTCTTTTGTAGCCTTTTTGACATTCTTATCAATGGTGTCGATAGCCTCCGTCGACGGCCCATTTGGTGACCTGACTGGTAGTTCTTGCTAATTTTTGGCCTATTTTGCTTGAGCATCCTTTGTAGAACCACTTGGTCCTTGATTTTTTCCACTTGTCCATCCTTATTGACATCCATACCTTTCTCTAGAGATCACCAATAAATGGTGTCTAGGAGCATATTTTCCATGAATGGCTCTAAGATCAGAGCTTGGATCAGATTACCCTAGTCCATGAATAATTTGATTTCCCTCCAAAATAAATAGTGAGGCTTTCTTTCTACATAAATTCTAACATAGGTGGTTATCTTATTTAGTTGAACTCTTTCCTCCATGCACACAAAATGCCCTAGACGATTCCCAATTTGTTCCAATATGACTGGATACAAGAACTCCATGGGAAGATTTGGAAAACTATACTAATCCTACAACCATTCCATCTAGTGCTTCATCAGGTCGAACTCGATTTCCCATTTGTGAATTTAGAAACCGAAGCCCTCCATTAGCCAAACGCCTTTCAAGATCTAAACTCTAATATTGCTATTTGGGCATATTACCACAAAGAATCCATTCGCTAGTGCTTTGAATTTCATTTTTGCACCCCACCAGCCCTGCCACTAGTGGATGAGACTATCCCAATTTAGACTTCTCCTGTACCATCTTGCAATCAAGCCTCGTTGCTCCAGGAACAAAATCGAAGGCCAAAGAAATTTTGAACCAATCACCAAAGATGTCTTGTTGCCTTGCTTGGGTTGAGTAGGACCATCCCTACCCCTTGGGCTATTCCCCATTGATATGTTTCCTAGGAAATTTTCATCTTTGGCCCTCACAATGCCCTTAGATCTAGGAGTAACATTCCATTTCCTTTCCCTGGGGATATTATCCATTATGTGTCTCTGGTTCAACCAATTGTTGGAATTCCAAAACTGACCATTCCACCTCTGCTCGTTGTGATTCCTTCTCCCATTCTTATTTAAATTTTAACTTTGGTGCCAAGGCTTATTCACCACCTACACTTGCACCTGTTCCCTCATAACAACTTGCTCGACCTCCTTTTCCCACTCGCTAGCACCTTCCACTGACTTCACCTTTGAAACCCTTCTTTAATCGCCATAGCCACCAACCCCAATCTAATTCACCATGCTAGTTTGGGATCTTGTAAAATTTTGCTCCACTTCACTCACTATCATCTGAAATCTATATGAGCCAATATATATTATTTTATATATTTTAAATAAATAAAAATATTTATAAATATATTTAATTAAAAAAAATTAGATATGTCAATATACATTCTTTAAGATTATTGAAATATTAGTTATTTTTAAAATTATATATGCTAGTAGCATTCACAATGCAACATAGAGGACAAAATTATTAGGGTTAGGGTTAGGCTTACAGTTAGGGTTACAGTAGTGTTAAGGTTAGGGATAGGGTTAAAGATAGAATTAGGGTTAAGGTTGGGATTAATGTTAGTATTGGGATGAGGGTTAGGGTTAGAATGTTAGAGTTATCAAGCATTAGCTAATAAATTATTACTCTTTAATTGATTATGAGTCTAATTTATTCTCATGCACTTAAGCTAAACTTAGGGGTTCTTTAATGTTTTATAAGTTGAGCTAATATTAGATCATTATGTCTCATCTCATGTGATGTTGACACTTGTCATGATTTGATCCCTTTCTCATTGATGGTTTTGCTCTTATAAGCACTCAACCCTCATTGTAATTAATATCTTGAGCTTTCATATCTTCTTGAGTGTCTCTTGCTTCTATAGCTTTTTCTTGTTGAGGAATATTGTATATATTGTTTGTACATATCTTGCATGGAAGGTGTATTTGTTTGTTTTTTGATCCTGTGGCTCATGGTTTTGTGCTTATTTCACAATCCTAACATAACATTATCATTAGGATTAGTGTTAGGGTTAGGTTCAGGGTTACAAATGAGGGTTAGGGTTGGGGTTAGCATTAAGAAATAGGGTGAGTGATAGGATTAGCATTAGAGGATCAATGCAGGCTCATGGGGATTAAAAATAGGCCCCTAAGTGGCAATGAAAATTCATAAAAGCAGAGTTAGGCAACTTGACATAAAAATTTGAATAGTTTATTAACATAATTTGAATAATATGTAAGAACAAAATTTGTAGAAAATTGAATGTAGTTTCTAAGCTACTAATCCTCTTTTGGAAAAAAAATCTATTTTATGAAAATTTGAAATTTCAATGCAGTAGTACTAAATTTTTAGGAAAAAGATAAGTAGCAGGTGTATGTCTGACCACCCTAAGTACAAGAAAAAAAAATTATTATGAAACTTTCAATATATGTAGAGGACACATGCACAAATGTGCTGCATTTTTTTTGTAATTTTTTTGCATGAAAATAATTAGTTATGATTTTTTTATTAGAACATTTCAAAGGTATTAAAAAGTGTTTGTCCGACCACTATAGCGGTAAAAAATTATGAATTTCATTTTGTCCCTATGAGTATCTGGCATGGGAGATATGACATCCTTTTAGATTCAAAAAATGTGAAATGGTTTAGAAATTATAGAATTTTTTGATAACCTATCAATCAGGACTTTAGTATAAAAGTATATATAAAATTAATAATAATTATCTATTAAATTAAAAATAATGCATATGTATATTGGTGAAGGTGAATTTTCAATAATGCCCTTTTTCATTTCATTAAATTTAGAATACAAAAAAAAGGTGGTAGGCCGAGGCCGAACTTTTGAAGAAACTAAGAAATTTTGTGACATATTTTTGATTGGCTTTCTGGGGTTTGGCAATCTGAGCCAATCTTTGAGCCCTATACCCTCAGCTCTCAACCCCTCCCAGCCTGTTCCTCAGCCTAGTCGTCAGCCTTAAGCCATGAGCCCAAGTAAACTCTCTGCACAATCCTCAGCCCTCAACCCTTAATCCTCAACCCTTAACACTCTACCCTCAACCCTCAACCCCTTAAACCCTAAACCCTTAGCCTAATACATCAACCTATACCCTTAATATCTACCTTCAGCCTTAAAACTCTCAACCTTCAGCCTTGATGTCACCCTCTACCCTACACATTAGAAGCCATCAGCCCTCAGATTCTCAACCCTCAGCACTTAATCCCTCATCCCTCAGCCCTTAAACCCTGGCATCAGCCGCCTTCACCCTCTACCCTATACATTGGACCCTCAACCCTAATCCTTTAGCCATATACCCTCAAACCTATACCCTAAACCCTCTACCCTCAATCCTAAACCCTCAACCCTAAAACCTTAAACCTTCTACCCTCTACCATCAACCCAATACCCTCTACCCTCAACCCTAATCCGTCAACCATATACCCTCAACCCAATACCCTAAACCATCAACCCTATACCCTCAATTCTCAACCCTCTACCCTATACATTGGATCACCAATCCTCATCTATCTCCATTCATCTCTCCTCTTCTCTCCTCTCTATCTCACTTCTCCCTCCATCTTTCCCTCCATCCATATCTCCCTTAATCCATCCCTCCCTCTCTACCCTGTCCTCAGCCCTATACATCAACCACTTGAAGCCAGCAAAAATCAACCCTAAACCCTAAGCCTAGGCCCTCAGCCCTCAATCCTCAACCCTTAAAACCCTCTACCCTCTACCTAAAACCCCAATGCCCCTCCACCCTCAACCCCAATCCCTCCAACCCCTATACCCTCAACACTTAAACCCTTAAACCCAGTAAAATCTCTGCCCTAATCCCTCAGCCCTCAACCCCCATAGAAGCCCTAAACCCTCAGCCCCTATACCCTCTACCCCTATACATTGGACCCTCAACCCTTAAACCCTAAACCCATAAACCCTCTACCCTCTATCCTATACATTAAATCCTCAACCCTTAATTCTAAACCCTCAACCCTTAATGCCTCAACCTGCAACCCTTAAACCCTAAACTCTCAACCCCTCTACCCTCTACCCTATACATTGGACCATCAACCCTAATCCTTCAACCATATACCCTCAAACCTATACCCTAAACCCTCTACCCTCAACCCTAAACCCTCAACCCTAAACCCTTAAACCTTCTACCCTCTACCCTCAACACAATAACCTCTACCCTCAACCCTAATCCCTTAACCCTATACCCTAAACCATCAACCCTATAGGTCCTCAACCCTAATCCCTCAACCCCTATCCCTATCTCTCTATCTATCCCTCTCATCTCTCTCTCCCTCCCTGCCTCTCTCCTACCCTCTCTAATTATCTATCTACCCTCACCTCTTTCTACGTACCTCCACTCTATCAATCCCTACCCCTCTCTCTCTCTCTATCTATCTATCTATCTCCCTCCCATTGCCTCTCCATCACTCCCTCTCTCTCCCTATCTCTTAGGGGTCTCCCTCACACCCCCTCTTTCTCAGGTCTCTTCATCCTCTAGCATACTACCTAGGTAACTCTCTTTGTCTCTCCCCCTCTCTTTATCTATCTCTCCCACCCTACCTAGATAAGTCCCTCTCACTCCCACCCCATCTCTCTCTCCCTCTCTCTTAGGTCACTCCCTCCCACACCCTCTCCCTCTCTCAACTCTCTCACTCTCACACTCCCTCTCTCTTGCACTCGCTCCCACACCCTCTCCCTCTCTCAGCTCTCTCACTCTCACACTCCCTCTCACTACCTATCTCTCAAGTCTCTCCCTCTAGCAACCTTCCTACATAATGCTCTCTCTCTCCCCCTCTCTCTCTCCCTCTCTCTTAGTTATCTCTCTACCACCCCCTCTCTCTTTCTCCCTCTATCCCTCCCACCCTACCTAGCTAAGTCCCTCTCACTTCAACCCCTTCTCTCCCACTCCCTCTCTCTTAGGTCTCTCCCTTCCACCCCCTCTCCCTCTCTCAAGTATCTCTCTCTCTCTGGTCTCTCCCTCCTATCCTCCATAGACAACTCTCTCTCTCTCTCTCTTAAAATTCTCCCTTCTTCTAAAGACATACATATAAGCAGACATACATACTTACTTACATACATACAAGCATAAATACATATGTACATACAATCTTACATACATACAAGCATACATGTACACATGTACATACAATATTAAATATATACATACATGCATGCACTGATACATACATACATATAGGTATACATACATACATACATACATATAGGAATACATGCATACATACATACATGAAATACAAGCATACATACATACAAACATACAAATATATAAACATACATTCAATAGAGT
The DNA here is from genome assembly GCA_007258455.2 of Sequoia sempervirens. Taxonomy (NCBI): domain Eukaryota; kingdom Viridiplantae; phylum Streptophyta; class Pinopsida; order Cupressales; family Cupressaceae; genus Sequoia; species Sequoia sempervirens. Next base: position 262,019,551 of record VDFB02353493.1, read on the forward strand.
AGCATTTAACACAAAGCAAGAAATAACGCAAGCATGTTATAACATGCTTGTGTTATGTCTTGCTAGACATGTTTTGCACAAACGCAAAAACCATGTCAAAACTAAGAAATAATGTGAGCGTGTTATAATGCGCTCGCATTATATCTTGATTTGGGAATCCCCAAGCCTTGGGCTTGGTATTTTCCTTGGAATACCAACCCAAAGGCTTGTAGGGCCTTCCCAACATCCAAAGACGTGATTTTACAAATTCTACAATATTTCACATAATCGGGTTCATGCTCATAGTCAGGATTGCACTTGTTTCAATATCGAACAAATAGAACACATGGGTAATGTTAAACTCTCTCTTATCTATTTAACGATACATTTTTTTTCACTTTTTGAAAATGTTAATCCTTTGTTCTAAAATTTCTTTTGTTTGTCTCTTTTTTGGAAAAACCAGTGTTTGGTGTTTTTTCATTATAAATTAACCGTTGATCAAAATTTCAAATAAATAACATTTTTAGAGACTAGACTCCATTCTACACATATTAAAAAAAATCAATTAGTTTCCAAAATTTATAGGGGTAGCACGACGAAAATTATGTTTTTCAAGAAGTGTCCACTTTAAAAATTAGTAAAAAATCAAATATTCATTAAAAAATTATTAGAAAAAATTAGAATAAACTACATACTGTTAGCTAATTTCTCACCAAAACGATTTTAAAAATACTAAAAAAATGTTCAGCATGCTAGGTATCCACAAAAGTTGTTATGTTATGTTTTTCTAATAAAAACAACACCAATTTATGTGCTTCCCTCTTTTGAACCCCTTAATATAAACCATTTTCAAACTAAATTAGTAGTTTAGAAAGTAGACTCGGAGCACTACGATCCTTTTTTTAATTGTATCTCAAAATTTTGAGTGTAAATATCCTCAATTTCATGTCCAAGGTTAGTATTTCTTGATTTCAGAAAAAAAAAAGTGGCCACTTAAGCCCCCTTTTTGGCTCCCCATCTTTTTGCACTTACCCATATATATATATATGATAACTAGAAATTGCATGTGCAGACATGCAACGATCAGCCGATAGGGGTCCACTGCAAATGGCTATTCAATGGGAAGTAAGAAACAAACTTTTTTCCACCACCGTCAACCCAAGTAATTAGCAAACTCCACGTAACAACCCCAGAAAAAAGATTCATAATCCTTCTCCGATTCAGCCTATGCATTCTTCAACCATTCAACAAATGGTTTGATGTATTTCCAAATTGGACATGCCTTATAAGAATCTTGAACCTGAGCGCCCTCCACTTTGATTACAATTCACAAAGAATAAAACTTAATTTGGTGATGAGTTTCATAACAATGTGTAGTGATAAAAAAATGCAAGTAAAAATTTTGCATATTCAAATCAATATGAAACAAGTGGGACAATAAAATGGTTCAATCAAAAAAATTGCATACAAGCAAGGAGAACAATGCATAATAGAAGCAACATTTCATAACTTGGTCACTTCCAAACACATAACAAAGGTTACCAAACTTGATAATTTCATTAATTAGAATACTTAAAAAAAGAAAGAAAATATGTAACAACAAAAATAATAAAAAAGCAACTTTTTAATAATAAATAAGTCATGATAATAATATAAATACAGAGTCCAAAGCATTACTTCTGAAAAACTGATTAATAGTTATAAAGATAACCATCAAACAAAAATGAAAACAATTCAAAGGGGAATCTCTCTCTAGAATACCTCTTTCCCATTGAAACAATGACTGAATCCTAAAAAATTGACATTAGAATTAATACAATGACTTAGTTAAACAGACATAATAATCAATAAAAATAAATTACAAGTAAAACCTCATATTTCCCAAAATATCCAAAACCTATTAATAAATCAGAAAGAGAATTTCACTTAACAAATACAAAGCACATTCCTAGAATATGATATAGACGTGTAAGTCCCATATAAGTAATCATCAACCTCCTCAATGAGTTAAAAAATATACACTTAACAATCTTCTAGAATTAAATGCGCCTTTTAAAGATTCAACTTTCCCACATGTCACAAACAAGCAATGTTTAAAACTTTTTATGGATAATATCCTTGTAGGTAGTACATGACCTTTGGTCCGGACCTTAAAAATGACATAAAAATCTACAGAATGCTTGGACAAGCAAGAATTAATACCAACACATAAAATCAAGTCCCAAAATAAAAGATACTTGAAAAAAATAGTATTTCCTACAGAACCCCTAGTTTCAGGAATGGGGATGAGATGCCTCCTCCCCACCACTAACTATGGCTTGCAAGGTTGGTTGAACCCCATTAAAAAACAAATATGAGTTTTTCATATTGCCAAAACACAGTAAACATTTTTTATAAACTTAAATCATTCAATCTGCTATTGGCTAGGAGTCATCTGAGAAAATGCAAATCCATGCGCCCCTATAATTTTTGTAAGCAATATCTTGGAGAAAGAAGGTCAGTTTTGGGTGACATAATTCACAACAAAACAATGGGCATGGAGACTGAAAACACACTATATTTTTTAAAAAAAAATTATTTGCCCTCTCCAATCTCAATCTACAATTTGTGCAAGCTATTGAATTGGCTGGGGATCACCAAAGAAAAGACAAATCCACACACCCAAAAAAGTTTCAAACACTAGATCTAAAAAATAGTCTAGGGTTTGGGAGAGAGAAATTACAACAAAACAATGGGCATTGTACAAAACCACATATATCTTCTCTTCTACACTAAGGAATGTGAGGCGCCACATTGATAACCAATCAGAGAGTCATGATAAGAAATCAATGGCCTAGATGTTTCCGAGTATCAGAGGCTCAAATGACACAAATTGGCACATATGCATATACATGTACATAAATACAGATACATACATACATCATTATCATTAAGAGTAGGACATGTACAAATGGCACCATTGCAGTAATATGATCATTTCTATGTTAACAAT